>AWOL01S0102333.1:4537-14863 GCA_000715115.1 Nicotiana otophora
AGGCCGAGGCCATTTAGTATCTTTGATGCGTCCGATAGCCGATGCGATGGCGGCTGCGTTAACATTGAAGTTATATTCTGATAATCGTGGTGCTTCTTTAGGTCCGGTATGCCTGTCGAAGCCATTCTTGCTTATGAGCCCTCAAGAGCTCTGACCTCGGTCATTTCTCCTTTACTTCGTACAGGGTTTTGCCCACATCGTTGCTCCTACAATCTCCATTACATGGCTGGTATTGATCCCTGTTCAACCTTGGTTCTCGATCAATGTCCCTCTTGAAGTCCCGAGAGCCCCGGGTGGATTCCGGATGGTTAACGGATCAATTTGGTCTTGAAGAAGGCTGCTGGATATTTTGATTGCTAGTGCAATCACTTCTGCNTTAGTATCTTTGATGCGTCCGATAGCCGATGCGATGGCGGCTGCGTTAACATTGAAGTTATATTCTGATAATCGTGGTGCTTCTTTAGGTCCGGTATGCCTGTCGAAGCCATTCTTGCTTATGAGCCCTCAAGAGCTCTGACCTCGGTCATTTCTCCTTTACTTCGTACAGGGTTTTGCCCACATCGTTGCTCCTACAATCTCCATTACATGGCTGGTATTGATCCCTGTTCAACCTTGGTTCTCGATCAATGTCCCTCTTGAAGTCCCGAGAGCCCTGGGTGGATTCTGGATGGTTAACGGATCAATTTGGTCTTGAAGAAGGCTGCTGAAAATTTTGATTGCTAGTGCAATCACTTATGCAGAGGATTTGATCACAGAAGCAAGGATTTGCAATGCAGAAGCGACCTGGGAAGAAGCTGATGAAGAAGGTCGCAAAAGCAGAAATTTCTACACAGAAGCACAAGCACAGCTGCTCCTGGCCATCACAGAAGCGTCGCTTTGCGCAAAAGCAATCCATGGCCTCGCACCTGTGATTCTCGCAGAAGCGGAAATTCTTCCACATATGCGAGGGTCGACTGGGCAGTGTACTTTCGTAGAAGTCAGTTTTGGCTAGCAACAGCGGCTCCGCAGATGCAGTGACTTGTCCGCAGGTGCGCAACTAGGTAGAATGTTAAGGACCAAAAATGGTCCTTTCGTCATTTTCGATTGGGATTTTTGGAGCTCGACTTTTGGCGATTCTAGAGGGAATTTTCACAAGCTTGGTTGGGGTAAGTGTTCTATATCCGAAATTGATTATATTTCATGAATCTATGATTATATTCATCATTTAATTCGTGTTTAATGGAGGAACTTCTTCCCATTTTCCCCAAATTTTCAATCCAAATCCGAAATTAAATAATGAAATCAACCACAGATTAGTGGAATATAACGATAAAGGAGTTAAGAATCGTTACCCAAAAGCTTTCTCTGAAAAAATCCCTCAAATAATAGCCAAATATGAGCTCTCAAAGTCCCAAAATCGAAATGGGAAAATCAACCCTTTGAAATCCTATTTTCTACCCAGTAAACTCGCTTCTGCGAGCCTTCAACCGCACCTCCAGTACCGCACTTGCGGGAAATCCATCGCAGGTGCGAAAATGACTTAAATGGTGGGACTGCATCTGCGAACTTTGGGCCGGACCTGCGAGCCTGCTCCTGCGATTTGACTTCCGCATTTGCAACCCCCGCCCAGGCTGCCCATATCGCTCCTGCGACCATCACTCTGCATCTGCAAATGCGCAGATGCGGCTCCCTTCTCGCACCTGCGCTCACATTCCTTCTTGACCAAAATTGCACATGCACCCTTCACTCCGCACGTGTGATCCCACACCTGCGGTCTCCCCACCGCAGGTGCAAAACACCAGAAACCAGCAAAGCTTCAGCAATTGCATAAGTCCAAATTCAATCCGTTAAGCATTCGAACTACACCCGAGGGCCCCGGGACCTCAACCAAATATACCAACAAGTACTAAAATACCACACGAACTTAGTCGAGCCCTCAAATCACATTAAACAACAACAAAAACACGAATCACCCTCCAATCCAAACTAATGAACTTATCAAACCACGTCCGATTGACCTCAAAGTTTGCACACAAGTGATAATTGACATTACGGACCTACTCCAACTTCCTGGATTGTAATCCGACCCCGATATCAAAACGTTCACTACCGGTCAAAATCTCCAAAAATCCGACTTTCGCCAATTCAAGACTAAATCAGCTACAGACCACAAAATCACAGTCCGGACACGCTCTTAAGTCCGAAATCACCCAACGGAGCTAACGGAACCGATGGAACTCTATTCCAGAGTCGTCTTCACACAGTTCTAACTATTGTAAAAACCATAAGACTTAAGCTTCTGTTTTAAGTACTAAGTGTCCCAAATCACTCTGAAACCAAAAACAAGACCTCTCGACAAGTCACATAAGTAGAAACAGATACGAAGAAAGCAGAAAATAGGGGACAGGGGCTATTACTCTCAAAACAACCGGCCAGGTGGTTACATCCTCCCCCTCTTAAAACAAACGTTCCTCCTTGAATGAGCATAAAGCAATACCTAAAGTGGTGAAATAATGAGGATAACGACTGCGCATATCATGCTCAGTCTCCCAAGTCGCCTCCTCGACTGGCTGACCCCTCCTATGAACATTCACGGAAGCAATGTCCTTTGATCTCAGCTTTCGAACCTACCTGTCCAAAATAGCCACCGGCTCCTCGACATAAGATAAATCCTTGTCCAACTAGACGGAGCTAAAATCCAACACACAAGACGGATCACCGTGATACTTCCAGAGCATAGAAACATGCAATACTGGATGGACCCCTGCAAGATTGGGAGGCAAGGCAAGCTTATAAACAACCTCCCCAACACGTTGCAACCCCTCAAATGGGCCGATAAACCTTGGGCTCAGCTTTCCCTTCTTGCCAAACCTCATAACGCCCATCATAAGCGAAACCCGGAGCAAGACTCGCTCTCCAACAATGAATGAAACATCGCGAACCTTCAGGTCTGAATAACATTTCTGTTTGGACTGGGCTGTGCGAAGTCAATCCTAAATTACCTTCACCATATCCAGGGCATCCTGAACCAAATCCGTACCCAATAATCTAGCCTCGCCCGACTCGAACAAACCCACTGGGGACCGACATCGCCTACCATACAGAGCCTCATACGGTGCCATCCGGATGCTGGACTGATAACTGTTATTGTAGGCAAACTTCGCAAGTGGCAAGAACTGATCCCATGACCCTCGAAACTCCATCACACACACACGAATCATATCCACTAATATATGAATAGTGCGCTTGGACTGTCCGTCCGTCTGAGGGTGAAATATTGTGCTCCGCTCCACTCGATACACAACTCATACTGTACATCCCTCTATAACCGTGATGTAAATTGCGTACCCCGGTCAGAGATGATAGATACCGGTACGCCATGAAACCTGATGATCTCATGGATGTAAATTTGAGCCAGCTGCTTGGAAGAATAGATAGTCATCATAGGAATGAAATGAGATGAGTTGGTCAGCTTATCCACAATCACCCACACTGCGTCAAATCTCTGCTAAGTCCGTGGGAGTCCAACAACGAAATCCATAGTGATCCGCTCCCATTTCCACTCTAAAATGTCTAGCTTCTGAAGCAACCCACCTGGCCACTGATGCTCATACTTCACTTGATGACAATTTAGACAGTGAGCCACATACTCCACTATGTCTTTCTTCTTCCTCTTCCACCAGTAATGCTGCCACAAGTCCTGATACATCTTCATGGCACCCAGATGAATGGAGAACCATGAACTGTGAGCCTCCTGGAGAATCAACTCATGCAATCCATCTATATTGGGCACACATAGCCTGCCCTGCATCCTCCATGCACCACCATCTCCAATAGTGACCTCCTTAGCATCACTGTGCTGAACTGTGTCCTTAAGGGCAAGCATATGGGGGTCATCATACTGATGCTCCCTGATACGATCATAAAGAGACGACCGAGAGACCACAAAAGCCAATACTCGACTCATATAAGAAATATCAAATCTCACAAACTGGCCGGCTAAGGCCTGAACATTGAACGCCAATAGCCTCTCTGCATGCCTGTTAGACTTATTTAATAATTCTTTTATATGTTTCTGTGCATATTTAGCCATATTCATTCTATAAACATTGCGTTTTAGCCTATAAGGTGAGTTCCCAGGTGGCGTTAAATGTGGCTCATTAATTCGGATAAATAATTATGAGGTCTTCACGCCTCGATTGTTGCTATCAGTGTTGCAAAAAAATAATTAATATGAGATTTTGGTTAAGATGAGATTAACTGAGGATGCTGAAATTAATTATGAATAGCTATTATGAACAGAGATGTGGTTATGGATATACATATAATGTGTGCATAGGCACGAGTTGCTGTAGCCGGGTGAAACTAATACCATGCATTAATGTGATAATAAGGCCTTTTGAAAATATTTGGAGTGTAAGGAATCTGGTTTTTAAGTGCATAAATGTGGATAAAAGAAATAATCTCAACTATGTTGGTGTTGTCGAGCCATGTTAAGTTTACGGAGACATATGATCACCCGCGAGTGTGTGTGCAGTAAATACATTCAGTAAATTAAGTCCTCAGAAAGATTCTTGGCACGTGCGAGGATGAACGTATGTTTAAGAGGGGGAGAATGTAACGACCCGACTTGTCGTTTTAAGAATTTACACCATGTTAAGCGACTAAAGGTATTGAGTAGCTTCATAATATGTATTATGCCCCGCGGGTGTGGTCGAGTTTTATTTTCAGAAAATTCAAAATTTAATTAAAAGAATAATTCTCATTTTGAAGCTTGAAATGAAAAGAATTTACCGGAGTTTGACTTTTGAGCAAACTACTAGGGAATGGAATTTTGATGATGTCAATAGCTTTGTNTTGTTTTAAGTACTAAGTGTCCCAAATCACTCTGAAACTACAAACAAGACCTCTCGACAAGTCACATAAGTAGAAACAGATACGAAGAAAGCAGAAAATAGGGGACAGGGGCTATTACTCTCAAAACAACCGGCCAGGTGGTTACATCCTCCCCCTCTTAAAACAAACGTTCCTCCTTGAATGAGCATAAAGCAATACCTAAAGTGGTGAAATAATGAGGATAACGACTGCGCATATCATGCTCAGTCTCCCAAGTCGCCTCCTCGACTGGCTGACCCCTCCTATGAACATTCACGGAAGCAATGTCCTTTGATCTCAGCTTTCGAACCTACCTGTCCAAAATAGCCACCGGCTCCTCGACATAAGATAAATCCTTGTCCAACTAGACGGAGCTAAAATCCAACACACAAGACGGATCACCGTGATACTTCCAGAGCATAGAAACATGCAATACTGGATGGACCCCTGCAAGATTGGGAGGCAAGGCAAGCTTATAAACAACCTCCCCAACACGTTGCAACCCCTCAAATGGGCCGATAAACCTTGGGCTCAGCTTTCCCTTCTTGCCAAACCTCATAACGCCCATCATAAGCGAAACCCGAAGCAAGACTCGCTCTCCAACAATGAATGAAACATCGCGAACCTTCAGGTCTGAATAACATTTCTGTTTGGACTGGGCTGTGCGAAGTCAATCCTAAATTACCTTCACCATATCCAGGGCATCCTGAACCAAATCCGTACCCAATAATCTAGCCTCGCCCGACTCGAACAAACCCACTGGGGACCGACATCGCCTACCATACAGAGCCTCATACGGTGCCATCCGAATGCTGGACTGATAACTGTTATTGTAGGCAAACTTCGCAAGTGGCAAGAACTGATCCCATGACCCTCGAAACTCCATCACACACACACGAATCATATCCACTAATATATGAATAGTGCGCTTGGACTGTCCGTCCGTCTGAGGGTGAAATATTGTGCTCCGCTCCACTCGATACACAACTCATACTGTACATCCCTCTATAACCGTGATGTAAATTGCGTACCCCGGTCAGAGATGATAGATACCGGTACGCCATGAAACCTGATGATCTCACGGATGTAAATTCGAGCCAGCTGCTTGGAAGAATAGATAGTCATCATAGGAATGAAATGAGATGACTTGGTCAGCTTATCCACAATCACCCACACTGCGTCAAATCTCTGCTAAGTCCGTGGGAGTCCAACAACGAAATCCATAGTGATCCGCTCCCATTTCCACTCTAAAATGTCTAGTTTCTGAAGCAACCCACCTGGCCACTAATGCTCATACTTCACTTGATGACAATTTAGACAGTGAGCCACATACTCCACTATGTCTTTCTTCTTCCTCTTCCACCAGTAATGCTGCAACAAGTCCTGATACATCTTCATGGCACCCAGATGAATGGAGAACCATGAACCGTGAGCCTCCTGGAGAATCAACTCATGCAATCCATCTATATTGGGCACACATAGCCTGCCCTGCATCCTCCATGCACCACCATCTCCAATAGTGACCTCCTTAGCATCACTGTGCTGAACTGTGTCCTTAAGGGCAAGCATATGGGGGTCATCATACTGATGCTCCCTGATACGATCATAAAGAGACGACCGAGAGACCACAAAAGCCAATACTCGACTCATATAAGAAATATCAAATCTCACAAACTGGCCGGCTAAGGCCTGAACATTGAACGCCAATAGCCTCTCTGCATGCCTGTTAGACTTATTTAATAATTCTTTTATATGTTTCTGTGCATATTTAGCCATATTCATTCTATAAACATTGCGTTTTAGCCTATAAGGTGACTTCCCAGGTGGCGTTAAATGTGGCTCATTAATTCGGATAAATAATTATGAGGTCTTCACGCCTCGATTGTTGCTATCAGTGTTGCAAAAAAATAACTAATATGAGATTTTGGTTAAGATGAGATTAACTGAGGATGCTGAAATTAATTATGAATAGCTATTATGAACAGAGATGTGGTTATGGATATACATATAATGTGTGCATAGGCACGAGTTGCTGTAGCCGGGTGAAACTAATACCATGCATTAATGTGATAATAAGGCCTTTTGAAAATATTTGGAGTGTAAGGAATCTGGTTTTTAAGTGCATAAATGTGGATAAAAGAAATAATCTCAACTATGTTGGTGTTGTCGAGCCATGTTAAGTTTACGGAGACATATGATCACCCGCGAGTGTGTGTGCAGTAAATACATTCAGTAAATTAAGTCCTCAGAAAGATTCTTGGCACGTGCGAGGATGAACGTATGTTTAAGAGGGGGAGAATGTAACGACCCGACTTGTCGTTTTAAGAATTTACACCATGTTAAGCGACTAAAGGTATTGAGTAGCTTCATAATATGTATTATGCCCCGCGGGTGTGGTCGAGTTTTATTTTCAGAAAATTCAAAATTTAATTAAAAGAATAATTCTCATTTTGAAGCTTGAAATGAAAAGAATTTACCGGAGTTTGACTTTTGAGCAAACTACTAGGGAATGGAATTTTGATGATGTCAATAGCTTTGTATAGTGATTTCGGACTTAGGCGTGTGCCCGGAATTGGATTTGGAAGTCTAAAGGACAATTCGACGCATTTTGCAAAAGTTGGAAAATAGAAGACTTTGGGAAAGTTTGACCGAAGGTTGAATTTTTGATAACGAGGTCTAATTAAAATTTCGGAAATTGGAATAGCTCCATTACATCATTTATGACTCGCGTGCAAAAATTTGAAGTCATTCCGGATTGATTTGATACGTTTCGGCGAAAGTTGTATAATAGAAGATTTTGGGAAAGTTTGACCGAAGGTTGAACTTTTGATAACAAGGTCGAATTTAAATTCCAGAAATTGGAATAGCTCCATTACATCATTTATGACTCACGTGCAAAATTAGAAGTCATTCCGGATTGATTTGATACGTTTCGGCGCAAAATATAGAAGTTGGATGATTTGAAAGCTCATAATTCGATTCGATGCGCGATTCGTAATTTAGGCATTGTTTGACATGGTTTGAAGCCTCGGCTGAGTTCGTATAATATTTTGGGACATGTTGGAATAATTGGTTGAAGTCTCGTGGGCCTCGGGTGGATTCCGGATGGTTAACCGATCAATTTGGACTTGAAGAAGACTGCTGGAAATTTTGATTGCTGGTGGAATTGCTTATGCGGAGTATTTGATCACAGAAACTACCTCGCAGAAGATAGGATTTGCAACACAGAAGCAACTGGAGCAGAAGCTGATGAAGAAGGCCGGAGAAGCGGTAATTTCTACACAGAAGCGCCTTGCCATCGCAGAAGTGGCCCTTTACGCAGATGCGAGCCATGGCGTCGCACCTGCGATTCTCGCAGAAGCGGAAATTCTTCCACAGATGCGAGGGTCGACTGGGCAGTGCACTTCGTATCTTCGTTTCCTCTTGTTTTCTTGTTGATACTTGTTATTATCTCTTTTGGAGTGAATTGTATGATTTCTGTGAGCCCGAGAGGCTGGAAAGGTTATTGACTAGGATAGGGCCTAGATGCCGAGCTGTGAGCTATGTGAGGTATATGGATTGGGTTGCATGCCACAACGAGCCTTATGGCTATTTATCGACTGTGGATCGGGTTATACGCCGTAACGAGCCTTGTGGCTACTTATATTTGAGCAGATGATTCCAGAGACTATTGAGGTAGCTGCACGGCATTCGCTGGCCTTGGCTCTCCTTCCTTATCTTATTCGCATTTCAGTTCTTATTCCTTAGCTGTTGTATTAGACTGCTCATGTTATAGATGCTCATGTACTCAGTGACACCCTGATGTCGAGCTATTTTTCTACACTTATGCTTTGGGATTTACCCCGTTTTTATGAAAAACTCTGGTTATTTTTAAATGTCTTAATTTTCTTTGTTAAAGGTTGAAACTGTTTTGGAAATGTCGGCTCGCCTAGTATCACGATAGGCGCCATCAGGACAAGTTAGGTTTTGGGTCGTGACAAGCTGGTATCAGAGCCTAGGTTACACAGGTCACACGAGTCAGGAGCAAGTTTAGTACAGTCTTGCAGATCGGTACGGAAACGTCTGTACTTATCTTTGAGACGCTGCTGAACCCTTAGGAAAATTTAACTTTCTTGTATTCTATCGTGCGAAATTGATTCAGCTTGAAACATAACTCTTTGAATTTCTTCCACGCATTCGTGTGCGCATGTGAGCGCTCGGTATCAGTTGTGCATCGACGACTTGTGATTCCATAAATGAGGTTCGAGATGAGTATTTTGTGTGTTGGTGATGGGCCAGTTTGGAGGACTTGTGGCTGGGGTTAGACCGCAGCTTAAGCTCGGTAGTTTTGGTTTTGAAAACTTGTGAGTATGGACTCACACGACTGGTAGTGTCCCAATTAGTGGAAGATTGTGGCTCGATGACCAGTCGAATGGCTATATGATGAGTATGAGGTAACTTCGGGATGTGTTCAGATGGGTTGAATGTGACGAATAAAGTTTACATGTGACTCAAGATTTGCTGGGGGGTATTCGCTTTCTGTCTTGACTGGACATATGGACATAATTGTAACTGCGAAAGGGTATAACAAGATACTAATTTAAGGTTAAGCAGGTGGGTTATCCCCTGCGGAGTAATCTACATAGGTGTATTCCTTATAATGTGAATGGAGAGTCTTTTTTCTACCGATGGGGTATATGTGCTGGGATTTGAATTTGAATCTAGTTTAGAAAGTTGACCTGAGTGTTAAGAGAATGAATGCGAGTCTATCAGACGATCGAGGTATTATATGGTTGGCATTGTATGATCTTGAGAAAAACATTTGTTGTACCGACTACGGTATTATGACAGTAATAGAGTATGGAAATTGTGCCATATCAAATGTTTAAATTTATGGCTTTGAGCCAAGTGGGGGAGTATGCTATTGACAATTCAATTTATGGTTATGTGTCAAATATTTGTTTTGGTCTGAGGTATACTTGGGAATCAGTGATGACTTGCAGAGGAGGAGTTCGAGAATGACTAGACTAAGGAAATTTCTAGATACGGGTTATGGCACTTTAGGAGTATAGGAAAATCATGGGATGAGTGAGCTGTTATTTCTGAAGGATGTAGTGTGCACAGAGTATGAATTTGATCGGTGGTATTAAGGCAGGGTTACTTCTTTGGGTGTTGTTGTGCTGATGGGGTACGCGTCTTTCAGCCCATTTGGGCAGTGCAATTTAGATTTGAGCAAAATGGGTGATTCTCGAGAAGGTACTAATGGATTAAACAATATATAAGTGGCAATTGAAAATATTTTCAGATTCGTATATCGCTAGCATCGATTTTTTACATTGGATGGTATTGGGACTCACGGTAATTCTGTATGACTATGGATTATACATTTCAGTTTAAGAAAAGGGAAGAGGAACAATTTTAAATTCACATAAGGTCTTTTAGAGTGGATGTCTCGGTTGTGGTGCTTTGGGGGTACTTAAGAGGGAATTCAGC
>AWOL01S0102342.1:0-10022 GCA_000715115.1 Nicotiana otophora
GTGTTTGTTGGTGTTGGTGAAGTAAGGTATAAACAAAGTGTGTGGAGAAGGTGCCATTTGGGTTTAGAGACTAAATGGGGGTGTCCATTGCCATTGGGTTGTTGGAAAGGGAAATGGAGGAAATCTTTTCTCTAATGTTTTCTAGTAGCTCGAAGGAGATTTGTGACCAGTTCCACTGGTCGTGGTACCACAACTGGGAGACTGTTAGGTTAGTTTCGTTGATACAAAAGGGCCCTTGAGTGATTGAACGGATACGAGAAGTGTTGGGGATCCAATTTCCATAATATAAGTGAATGCATTTTCCGTTTCCACTATCCCATGTGATGCCTTTTGTAATAATTTCCCAACGTTCAACATATTTTGCCAAATGAAAGAGTTGGTCTTGGCATTAGCTCGCCCACTGTATTTTTGGATTAGGGTATTAGCACAAACTATAGAAGGGTTGGTGAATAATCTCCATGCTAACCCTACTAGTGCATCTTTATTTTTATGGATTGCTTTACGAATTCCTAGACCCCCAGGTTTTTAGGGACAGTTACGACATCCCAGGCAACGTAGTGAATTCTCTTGTTATGAGAAGTAGTTCCCCAAATGAAGTCACCCTGGATTTTATCAATTTGTTGTTGAGTCTTCTTGGGGAGGGACATGTATTGCATGATATGATTTGGTATAGCGTTGCGGGAATACTTTTCTAGAATTGTACGTCCCACAAGACTTAGGAAGTTTGATTTCCACTTTGACAGCTTGTGACACATATTATCAATAAAAAATGGGAAAGCACCTGGCTTTGGTTTGTTGTTGAGGATAGGGAATCCCAAGTATTTTTCAAACTGTGTGGTTGGGTTAATGTGGAGAAACTCAACTACGTATTCTCTTATGGCAAGTGAGCAGTTGTTTGAGAAAAGAATTTTTGATTTTGTATTGTATCACGACCCAAAATTTCACCACAGGCATCGTGATGACACTTAGTCTCTAAGACTAGGTAAGCCGATTATAATAATAATTCAAGCCATTTTTTTTAAATATAAACCAACAGCGAAAATATTCAAACAAACTCCCAAGATTGGTAATATTGAGTCACGAACTCTAACTGAATATATGAAATGATCTCAAGGATCGAATACTCAATACTGTTTGATTAGTAATTAACAGTATAATAAAATGAAAAGACATCAACGGACTACGACGACCAAGCAGCTCTACCATGAATCCTTGCGATCATACTTTAACTCTGTCCGAGTTCGATAGCTCCAATACCTGGCTCTGCACAAAAATGTACAAAAGTGTACTATGAGTACACCACAGTCGGTACCCAGTAAGTATCAACACTAACCTCAGTGGAGTAGTGACGAGTTACAGTCGAGACACTCACTAGTCTAATAACCTATGCAATATAGTATACAAAAATAATAGGAAACAAATAACAATGATGAAAACAATAATCAATCAGTGATATACATAGCAGGGCGACAAGAACACCAAAAATATTGCGCAACAAATAATAAATACAAGTACAACCAGTTAATCAAGTCCTTCCAATATAAATCTTTTGCCTATATGTTTTTCAAACAGAAATTTTCAGGATATAATACTTTCAAATAAATCTCTTTCAAATATAATTCCTTTAAATAAATATCTTTCAAATAAAATTCTTTCAAATACATTTCTTTCGAATAAAAGTCACCCTATAACACAGCATTTCAAAATCATAAAATACGGGTCTCAGCCCACTTTCATATTTTCATGACACCTCGTGCCAATTTCTCTATCACAACCACACGGACAACTCACGTGTCAAATATCATCATCATTTAACCACCGGACCTCGTGCCCACATTTTATATCACAACTGCATGGACAATTCACGTGCCAATATCATCATTATTTACTCACGGCACTTCGTGCCCATATTTCATATCATAACTGCGTGGACAGTTCACGTGCCAATATCATCATTATTTACTCATGGCACCTCATGCCCATATTTCATTTCATAATTCGCCTGGCAATAACCACAGGCTCCTATTTCAACATATATCAAACTATCATCAATTTACCAACAACAAGACAAATTGCACAAGGTATAAAAATAAACACAAGGAAAATTAACATCATATGAAAATTACCAACACAATAACCCCATAACAATATCAATAGCCACCCTTATCTCTCCTATAGCCACCCTTATTGCTCCGCCCTGACAATTTTCCAACACACATAACAACAGTAAAATGCCACCCTTATACCCACATAATATAAACAGTGAAATTTCACCCTTATATCCTCAAAATAATAACTTAAATAACACAAGAATGTACACGGAATGTTATCATGATAACATAACAAAATTAATTCATATCAGAATTTGCCCAATGGCCATAACCAATTCCAAAGATAAAACAAAATATATTAATTTCACGATAAATATCCCAAGGCTCCACACAATGTGTATAAAACCTCAAAACAACCACAGAGTTGGAAAATACTCAGTATAGGGCAATGCCTTCATAAATCCAAATTTTTGATAATTATATAACTCCTCGGTTTAAAATTATTTCATTAATTAATTGCAGATGAAAAATTCATAATATAATTATTTCCAGGAAATATAAAATCACCAAACTCACGGAATTCATATGAATATACAAGCAATAACCACATCAAATTGTCATATAAAAACAAATTCAACAAACACGAATTGAAGCATGGAAAATGGATGATTTAATAAATGCCAACAATTATCCAATTTACTACACAATATGCCTAAGACTTTAACCCAATCAATTTTGCACGTATAAGCCCGAGTACGTACTCGTCACCTCGCGTACACGGCTTTTCACATTTCACAAATGGCACATAAGCCTCGATGCCTAAGGGGTAATTCCCCCACTCAAGGTTAGGCAAGATACTTACCTCGACGAAACTAAGTCGATGCTTTAAATGATCTTCGCGAGTGAAGCCACCTCCGGACGGCTCAAATCTAAAATTCGCCCCTTAATAATACTACGATGGTCCACCACCTAAACAAATTTCAATCTACAGCAATGCAACACAATTGCACCAATATTAGTAAGTAAATTTCTAGATTTTTAGTCATTTAGGCATTTTATCAATCACNGCATGGACAATTCACGTGCTAATATCATCATTATTTACTCACAGACAGTTCACGTGCCAATATCATCATTATTTACTCATGGCACCTCGTGCCCATATTTCATTTCATAATTCGCCTGGCAATAATCACAGGCTCCTATTTCAACATATATCAAACTATCATCAATTTACCAACAACAAGACAAATTGCACAAGGTATAAAAATAAACACAAGAAAAATTAACATCATATGAAAATTACTAACACAATAACCCCATAACAATATCAATAGCCACCCTTATCTCTCCTATAGCCACCCTTATTGCTCCGCCCTGACAATTTTCCAATACACATAACAACAGTAAAATGTCACCCTTATACCCATATAATATCAACAGTGAAATTACACCCTTATATCCTCAAAATAATAACTCAAATAACACAACAATGTACACGGAATGTTATCACGATAACATAACAAAATCAATTCATATCAGAATTTGCCCAATGGCCACAACCAATTCCAAAGATATAACAAAATCAATTAATTTCACGATAAATATCCCAAGGCTCCACACAATGTGTATAAAACCTCAAAACAACCACAGAGTTGGAAAATACTCAGTATAGGGCAATGCCTTCATAAATCCAAATTTTTGATAATTATCTAACTCCTCGGTTTAAAATTATTTCATTAATTAATTGCAGATGAAAAATCCATAATATAATTATTTTCAGGAAATATAAAATCACCAAACTCACGGAATTCACATGAATATACAAGCAATAACCACATCAAATTGTCATATAAAAACAAATTCAACAAACACGAATTGAAGCATGGCAAATGGATGATTTAATAAATGCCAACAATTATCCAATTTACTACACAATATGCCTAAGACTTTAACCCAATCAATTTTGCACGTATAAGCCCGAGTACGTACTCGTCACCTCGCGTACACGGCTTTTCACATTTCACAAATGGCACAAAAGACTCGATGCCTAAGGGGTAATTCCCCCACTCAAGGTTAGGCAAGATACTTACCTCGACGAAACTAAGTCGATGCTTTAAATGATCTTCGAGTGAAGCCACCTCCGGACGGTTCAAATCTAAAATTTGCCCCTTAATAATACTACGATGGTCCACCACCTCAACAAATTTCAATCTACAGCAATGCAACACAATTGCACCAATATTAGTAAGCAAATTTCTAGATTTTTAGTCATTTAGGCATTTTATCAGTCACATAGAGTACATAGCATTTTACTACCTCTAGTAATGGTGTTTCTTCATCCAACAATCCCTCCTTCCCACCAACAAGAGATACTAAACCATCCTTTGTCTACAAACAACCTTATTTATCACCATTAAAATCATCAATGAACTCACATCCACCCAATTGTTGCTAATTAATTAATTATAAAATCTCTACAACACCCAATAATCTAGTTTAAGTATTTATGGCTCCCAAGCACCATCCAATAAGTGTTAATACTTATTTCTTGCTCACATAATCATAATAAATCCATACATGTAAGTCTAAGCGTGTAAGTTTACCTTTTTGGAAGAGATCTTGCAAAACCTTCCTTTGAGTTGTTGAAGAAATTTCTTGAAGATCTAAGTATTTTATGTGTAGATTTCATCAATACTAGTGTAGAGATGATGGAATTTCACACCAAGATAATAGGGATTGCTTACCTTGAAGAAGAGGGGAGTTGGGGGGGTCTTGAGAGATTGGAGAGGAGCTCCAAGAATCGGCCAAGAGGAGTGCGAGAAGTGAGCTACCGAAATGGTCTTTATAAAGTCTACAGGCCTAACTTGTCCATCCTCGTGCATCGTACGGACATGCACGAGCTCTCATTCACGTTCGCGTGTTGGGGCAATACTTTGCTGTTTTGTTGAAATGGCTGGGGGTCATGGGTCGTTCAAACCTGCGCGGTGTAAGAGTTCACACGAGCTCCCCAGTTGCATCCTTTCTATATTTCTTGTTTTTCATCTTACCCTCCTTCGATACCTTGCTATGATGTAGACCCCAATTCACTTCCAACCTTTCATATAAGTATGAAACTACTATTACACGATGTTACCCTCATCCATAGCCATCTAGGGTACGCAAGCGAAAAGTGGAGATTCAAGGCAAGATTTTAGGCCTTAAACTCTTAGCAAAACTTTCCTTGTTTCGCCTGCCTTATTTTAGTAATTTAATTAAAACGTCTTGAATATCCAAATGACAAATGGTTTGATGCGTTTGAAACCAGACTCGAAGGGCTATTCTTTAGGGGCTCAAATTCATGGAATGTATCTTCACATTATGAGAGTTATACCCATTCAAAGGTAGGTGTTGTGCAAGTAAGACACCTTTTCCACTTAATATTTCCAACTTTCATCAATATGCGTCGAATTGTCCTACGGACTTCCATATCCAAATCCGGACACATGCCTAAGTCTGAAATCACCATACGAAGCTATTGACATCATCAAAATTCCATTACGGAGTCGCTTCCTCAAGAGTCAAACTCCTGTCAACTCTTTTCATTTTAAGCTTCAAAATGAGAATTGTTCTTTTACTTAAATTTCGAATATTCCGAAAACCAAACTCGACCAAACATGCGGGTCATAATACATATTACGAAGCTGATCAAGACCTTAAGTCATTGAATGGGGTGTTAATTCTTAAGATGACAAGTTGGGTCGTTACATTCTCCTCCTCTTAATCATACGTTCGTCCTCGAACGTGCCAAGAATCTTTCTAGGGACTTTAAATTACTAAGTGCATTATTTCACACATACTCAAGGGTGATTCTACGTCACCGTAAATTTAACAGGGGTCCGACAACATCGTCTCAGTAGAGATTATTTCCTTTATCCATACTTATAAGTTTTAAATCCAATTCCTTACTCTCCAATCAAATTTCAAATGCGTGATTTTTCATATTAACACACTGTGTTAGTCTCAACCAGTTGTAGCAAATTTCGTGCTCACACACACATCATACGTATGCCCATAACTACATCTCTGGTCGTAATAGCTGTTTATAATTAATTCTAGCATCCTCAATTAATCTTATAGTAAACAAAATCTCGTTTCAAATTTTTCACAACACTAACAGCAACACGCGAGGCATGAAGACCTCATAATTATTTACCCGAATTAATGAGTCATATTTAATGCCACCTAGGCACTCATCTCGCAGGCTAAAACTCAATATTTACAGCACAAATATGGCTAAATATGCACAGAAAATACATACAAAATTATCAAATAAGCCTAACACACATGACTCCTAATTAATACTATAGTACAAATTTAAATTTCACAAAGGAAGAATTTAAACACATAAACTTTTTACCACAAGGACCTCGTCCATATATAACTTCCACCGCGGCTTAGAGTCCGGTTTAAATATTTCACGTCATATAAAATAATGCGAGGATCTCGTCCTCATCTCGGAATCACAAATATTTTGCACATTGTGCCAACTGAAATTTTTCATCCCCTTTATTTCTTCTTTTTAATAAATTCCGTGAAATAATTTCACAACAAAAAATGAACCCCCATACCCGTAGGGCATATAATTCAAACACTTTAACAAAACTATCCCAAATTTATATCAAAGCCCACTGTAGTGAGTACCAAAAAGTGACTTTTGGACTCTTAGCCCTCAATAGTATACAAAATAAAATGTTAGACACAGCTAACACCATCAAATCTCCCAACGGGGATAAACACGTGAGTGGTATACAAAATCACTAACTCACCATACATGGAGCATGATAGGAGGTCTCACCTCGATAATTAGAATTGAATCAAAATAAGACTAGTGCTTATCTATATGAATAAATCGTACCTGTAACGACACTATCTAGTATAGCGGCCTCAGCCATTCCATATCAAATATATCAATGGGTCGGGCCTCCCCCTCTAGGGCGGCCTTTACTCGCCTGTCCTCCACTCCTAACTGACTATGCATGTGGGGTAGTAACTGGAATAGAGCCTGTAGCCTGAGTATTCAGATGAAATCCGCCTCTCCCAAGTCTGGGACAATCTCTCATGATATACCTAGTATCACTACACTAATAACAACTCCTCTGCGGGTTCGACTTCTCATACTGAGTCTGTGCCAGATAACTGGAATAACCATTATAGGAACCCCGTGCCGGTGGTGCATTAAAAGAACTTAATGGAGCACCTCGAGTATTCTAAAATTGTTTCCATGACCCCGCTGATACTGAAATGTAAAATTATTAAGGACGTGGGAATACCGCAAGTCCTAACATCATCCTATACAAATCTGAGCTCTTAATCATATATAAGTGTTGGAGAACATTTTAATACCACATATATACATCTCAGGCCAAAACTGATATAACGCATAGCCCCGCAATCTGATCGTTGATAGTGGACTCCCCTCACTTGGCGTGAAGCGATAGGACATAGTCCGATGATCCACAATACTAACCTTCATCGCTCGTACGACACCAGTCATAACATACATTAAGACATTTATTAGGCACATGTCATCCTCGTGACAGTCAAAATTTCTTCCTCGAGTGCCTTGACTGCTAGTATGTATCCTTCACTAAATAGAAATCCCATACGAACCACATAGTCTCTAATACTACCAACTATATTCTGAACTACATCCACCTCGTGACCCTATCATGATTGTGACGATTAGGCAACTAATTAAACCTTTTTAAGATCGTATTTATCAACCAGATATCAGAACCTGCTGCACCCCTATGTGCACAACTGAATAATCTCTCAATACTTCCGCATCCTCGATCTGGACGACACGTGGTAAAAATGGTTGAGCAACCCTGGCTCCTTTATAACCCCTCTGTAGTATCACAAACCATTAGCGCATAGTTGATACTGAGTGCACAATTTTATACACGAGTGGATGCAAAAGAACATAAGATATATGCTTCAAGTTGAATAAATACCGCACGATATGGAATGAAAGAAGTGAAAATATTTCCTACTAGCTCTGTAGCCTCGCGAAGATAAGTACAGACGTCTCCGTACCGATTCTCGTGAGTCGTAAAATTTATGAACCTAGAGCTCTGATACCAACTTGTCATGATTAAATATACCGCCACAAGCATCGTGATGGCACTTAGTCTCTAAGACTAGGTAAGCCGATTATAATACCAATTCAAGCCATATTTTTTTAATATAAACCAACATCGGAAATATTCAAACAAATTCCCAAAATTGGTAATACTGAGTCACGAACTCTAACTGAATACATGGAATGATCTCAATGATCGAATACTCAATATTGTTTGATTAATAATTAACAGTACAATAAAATGGAAAGACTTCAAGGGACTGCAATGACAAAACAACTTTACCTTGAATCCTTGCGATTACACTTTAACTTTGTCCGAGTCTGATAGCTCCAATACCTGGCTCTGCACAAACATTTGTAGGAGTGTAATATGAGTACACCACGATCGGTACCTAGTAGGTATCAAAACTAACCTCAGTAGAGTAGTGACGAAGTACAATCGAGACACTCACTAGTCTAATAACCTGTGCAATATAGTATACAAAAATAATAGGAAACAAATAACAATGATGGCAACAATAATCAACCAGTTATATATACATCAGGGCGACAAGAACACCATAAATATTGCGCAACAAATAATAAATACAAGTACAACAAATTAATCAAGTCCTTCCAATATAAATCTTTCGCCTATATGTTTTTCAAATAGTAATCTTCAGGATATAATACGTTCAAATAAATCACTTTCAAATAAATCTCTTTCAAATATAATTCCTTCAAATAAATATCTTTCAAATAAAAATCTTTCAAATAAATTTCTTTTGAGTAAAATTCATCATGTGACACATCATTTCAAAATCATAAAATACGGGTCTCAGCCTACTTTCATATTTCCACGGCACCTCGTGCCCACATTTTATATCACAACTGTACAGACAATTCACGTGCCAATATCATAATTATTTACTCACGGCACTTCGTGCCCATTTTTCATATCACAACTGCATGGACAGTTCACGTGCCAATATCATTATTATTTACTCACGGCACCTCGTGCCCACATTTCATTTCATAATCCGCCTGACAATAACCACAGCCTCCCAATTTCAACATATATCAAACTATTATCAATTTATCAACAACAAGACAAATCGCATAAGGTATAAAACTAAACACAAGTAAAATCACAATATTACATAAAAATTACCAACACAATAACCCCACACCATCACATATTATCCCTAACAATAGCCACCCTTATCTCTCCTATAGCCACCCTTATTACTCCTATAATAGCCTCCCTTATCCCTCCGCCCAAACAATAACAATAGACACCCTTATCGCTCCTATAGCCACCCTTATCTCTCCTATAGCCATCCTTATCACTCCTATAATAGCCTCCCTTATCCCTCCGCCTTGATAATATCAATACCCACTTTTATTGCTCCGCCCTGACAAAATTCCAACACACATAACAACAGTGAAATGCCACCCTTATATCCTCAAAATAATAACTCAAATAACACATCAATTTACACGGAATATTATCACAGAAACATAAACAAAATCATTTCATATCACAATTTGCCCAATGGCCACAACCAATTCCAAAGGTATAACAAAATCAATTAATTTCACAACAAATAGTCCAAGGCTCCACACAATGTGTATAAAATCTCAAAACAAATAGGAGATGGAAAATACTCAGTATACGATAACGCCTTCATTAATCCAAATTCTTGATAATTATATAACGCCTTGGTGTAAAATTATTTCATTAATTATTTGCAGATGGAAAATCCATAATATAATTATTTTCTGAAAATATCAAATCACCAAATTCACGGAATTCACATAAATATACAAGCAATAACCACATCAAATTATCATATAAAAAAAATTCA
>AWOL01S0102361.1:0-12038 GCA_000715115.1 Nicotiana otophora
CTTGGGCCTCTAGAAAAATAGTGATCAACTCGTGGTTATCCAATGGTGGCTTAACTGTAGCCGCTTGCTCGCTCCACTTGATTGCATACTCCCTAAAGCATTCAGTCTGCTTTTTCTTCATATTGGACAAGGAATTGCGATCCGGCTCAATATCAATGTCGTATTGAATTTGTTTGACGAAGGCCTAGGCTATGTCATCCCAGATATGCCAATGAGAGATATCTTGGTCAATGAACCATTCAGAGGCTACCCCCACAAGACTTTCCCAAAAATAAGCCATCAGCAATTCTTCTTTTTCACCTGCACGCCTCAGCTGGTTGCAATACCTTTTCAACCGGGCGATAGGGTTGCCGTGTCCGTCATATTTTTCAAATTTTGGGGTCTTGAACCCTGTTGGCAAATGGATGAGGGGGAACATGCATAAATCACTGAACGGAACACTTTTGTGACCACCTAGTCCCTGTATGTTCTTTATGTTCTGTTCAAGACTTTTCATTTTCCTCGCCATCTCATCCGCCTCAACCGTCTTGGCAAGTTTTTCATTTTGCACTGGTGACTCGTACTAAGGAGTTTGATTGTATGGAGCCGAGACCCCGAAAGCCATTTTTGGAGAGTAGTATTGGCCATCATAAACATGAGATGGTGGCTCGTTGATTGGCCTTGTCACAGGAGGTGGAGGCGGGATTGTGTATACCGGTGCGCCACACACGACTAGAGGAGTGTTCCTGACCGGTGCGACTAGAGGTCGCACATTAGAGGTACCAAGAGCAACGTAGAGGCTGTAGTTTGGCACATACCCTGGTGGTAGAATGTGGTCGCTTGTTGCATGGAGCGGTGGTTAAGTAGCAAGAGGTACGGTGGAAGTTCCCTCTGAGGGACCCCGGGGTGTAGGCTGACCAGACACCCAAGCTTGATATATATCAGACAATTGTTGTCTCAATTTTCGTATTTTCTCCGACTCTTGTTCAGTTGACTGACCCTTGGGGTCGTCACTGACCAGCTCGATTTCATCATCATTGGCCATTACTACTGTTCCCTTAGATCTGGTGAAATAATAGTGTGTTGCCAGTTTCACCACAAACCAACTACCTTAAGCTTACTATATAGGAGACATCAAACGTCTTAGGGTTAAGAATTTTATAGATATGAATCAGACGCAATATGCCATGCTCCTATCATTGTCACTATTTCTAACATGTTTTTGGAGGCTTCATATTTCACTTGGCCTCCACTCTCCCCCCAAAATCTCGTACAAATTCTGAAACACTACCGACAACTGTGGAATGAGGGTACGTGCATGTTGACCAACTTTCTCATTGTTTAGATGACGATGATTGTCATGAATATATGCTGCTTTCGCTGCCAATTGAAGTACTTGCTCTCTGGCTTGCCCCATATTCACATGACAATTCTGCAACCATATCTGGGTAGTGTTGAGGGCGTTCCCCATCCGAGTCTCGCGTCCCTCGTTCTTCAATACAGCGGTTTAGCACAGCTCTCTCAATCATCCACTGACGCTGCTCTGCCTCAAAATCTACATGTTGATGACCTCTTTTATGCCTTTTTATTTCTTCCAATTGTGCATGAACCTGACCTTTTGAGCATATCTAATGGGCTCTTTCTCTTTGAAATTGCTCTCTCTACTGATTAAACTCCAATTGTTGTTGGTGCGCATCTTCTTCAATGATAGTTAAGTTTTCTTGTAGCTTATGTATTTCAACATTTTTATTTGCCTCAACTCTTCTGACTAAACCAATAGTGCTTGCCAGTTCTTCTTCTAAATGGACCGTCTCATTTTTAGCATGCTTTAGATATTTATCCATGACCTGTAAGGCAGATTGATAATCTTTCTCAATATTTAAACGAATCTGAGTGACTACGGCTTGCAGTTGGGCTTGTTGTTCGGATATGGTCGTCCGGGCATGCTCCAATTTCTCTTTTAGCCTTTCTATTGCTCTTTGATCATTTCTCCTCTTGTTGGACCCTTCAGGCCTATCTCTTAGCGACGAAGGGTCATGAAGCCAAGTAATATATTCAGGGATCACCTCTCCACGGTCTCGGTCTTCTACCATATCATTCAACTCCGAGACTTTACTTGCATACCAGTTTTTCATAATTTCTTCTTCGTCATGAGGTTGATCTTTATCAAAATCATAACAGAACTTGCTCATATCTCGTGTTGGTGGCACCTCCTGTAGTCGTGCAAATTGGCGCATTACCTGAAGTGGAGCATAAGCCTGAACACCATCCAAACCTATGAGTACCAAATAAGAATGGTATGCAGACTCAGAAATGACCTCTTTAGAGGAGAACCAATCGTAGTTCTAAGTGATCTGTTTGGTAGACAGAGTAAGAAGTAGTTCTTTCCAGGCACCAATCCCCTCTGGTATGTCACATTCGTCAATTCTTTTCTAGCGATCATAAGTATGATTGGGCCATAGCTCACTAAAATCAGTGATCGTAGGATGACGATAGAAATGCTCCAATAACCATATCTGTAACAAAATGTTGCAACTGTCAAAGTTTCGCGCGGCCATTTTACATCTAGTTAAAGCACAAAAAATTCAAGAAAGAATCATAGGGACCAAAGTATAATCATCCCCTTCTGAGGTCAGAGCCTCAACTACACCTGCCAAGCGGATGTCAATGTGTCCCTCCCTTTCCGGGAAAACTACACGCCCCCAAAAAGTAACCATAAATGCAAACCTTCTATGTACCTTCCATGTTTTCTTATCTTCCTTTGATTTTAATTTTTTCACATTCCTTTCGAAATTGCATTATAGGCCATACAACTGAAACAAAAAGCCCAACTTAACCCATTTGCCTCTTAAACCTTCATATTATCCGCAACTTATGTGCAAGAACTTCAGAAACCTACCCTCATTCATAATTTTTGGTACTATGGGGCTTTGGAGGCGAAGATTGCGGCCCCACCCCTGGAAATGAGCGATTTCCTCCAAGGTTGAAGTCATTTCACCGTCGGTAAATTGGAACACATTATTTTCAGGATCCCAGTACGAAATCAAAGCTTCGATCACATCCCTCCTGGGCTTGATCGTAATCATGTGAACCAAATGTCCCAAGTACTTCTTTATCTTGTTTCGCTCATATTCCTTAAAGTCTCTCCACCAATCTCACAACAACTGTGGTATCTGATCGACAATCAGAAAATCTGGTATCCATTCTGATATGGGCCTCTTTTCAGATTTACCTCTTTCCCTACTCATGGTATACCTGTCTACCCAGATGCGGGGTTAGGCTTTGATCAAACATATTATTGACACATAAAAAATTCGATTTCTCGGGTTTTGACTCTATAAAAGAATAAAAATAAATAAATAAATAAAAAGCTAAACTGTGGGACTATAAATATTTTCGGATTTAGTATTTTTGTTTTTTGATTTTCTAAGGAAAGAATTGTAAAGAGTGAATTAAGGAAAAGAAAAATATTTTTGAATTTTTATTCTTTTTTGAAAATTGGGGCCGGAACAGTTTGCCTAGTATCTCACATCCGGTGAGAATCAGACCTGCGTAGTTCGGTTAAAATCGACTATGTTCTTCTTCTTTTTTTATGAAAATTAATCTTTAAAAACCATATGCACTAGACCACATCAGTTTTTCTCTGTTCGTTCAACTGGTTAATGCTCAAGTCGGTCGACATGCAAGCCTCCCAAATAATGCAACAAGTAGCACATAACATGACATAATAGTCTCAACAAAGCCTGTCCTAAAACAGAACTCGGCCCCTGTGTCGAGCGCTGCTAAGTCAAATGCACATGATGCAAATAAAGCGTAGCCTACTAGGGATATTCATTGCTTGTGGCTTGTTCTTCTAAGTTTGTAAATCCTAAAGGAGATGGTATCTAGACCTGGCTTACCTGGGCGGACAACCCGAACCGAGGAGCGTCAAGCGTCATCAGTAGTAGAACAACACTGGCTAGCTAACGGCTCTCCCGCCTAAACATATGTGACTAAATCCTTCACCAGAAGCTGGTAGGCTAACTGGCTTTATCTCAAGATAGAAATTATGTGATGCTGGTAGGCAAACACAACATAGCTAATTATCAGAAGACTCAGAGGGATGCGAGAGAGAATACAATTTATATGTACAGTTCAATAATATCAAAATGGTAAAAACTGGACAAGTAACACATTAGGTCCAAATAAATCACAATATATACAAAAATTAATAAAGCCAAATAAAGTCAATGTACAAGCTCGAATTCTTGAAGATGCCTAGTAGAGTCGCCAGAGCTGTCACACCCCTTTCTTTACCCCCAAAAGCTAATGTATGTTATGGATTGTGGGTTAAAGAGTTTTTTCAATTAAAGTGACAAACTTGAATATGGATTATTGTATTTACAGAGTCGCCACTTGGAATTAATTTTTGGTGTTCCAAGTCACCTTTTATTTGGATCCCTATTCAAAGGAATATTTGACTATTTTATTATTGGTATGCAAAAACAAAGTCTGGACAAGGAATTCTGTTGACCGGGGAGAAGGTGTAAGGCATTTTCCGAGTTCCGTGGTTCTAGAACAGTCGCTTTATTGACTTAAACTTAGTTTGAATTAATGTTTTTGGATATATTGTGCTTTATTTGCCTTAAATTACTATCGTATAGTACCGCTTAATAATTAATTGAATTTTATTAACTTTGGCCTAGGAGCGTGTAAGCACACAAGGTCTTTATTTAATTACTTGTACTAAACCAAGGAACGTGCCAGTGCACATGGTTTAAATACAATTAATTACTTAAAGGCATAATTTATTAATCAAAGGTCAAGGACCGAGAATGCACAAGCGACCATTTTATTAATTAAATGTTGACCAAAGATCGTATATTAACACATGGTCTACATTTGAAACGCGCATAAAATTGCCAATCGTTTAAATTAATTGATCATTAATTATTTGCAAAATATATTTTAGATTATTTATCCAAAGCATTATTAAAATATGGACCAAATTGTTTGCAAGTGTTTGAAAAATAACGGGTCATCCTCTTTAAGAATAGGCCAAATTATTTTATTCTTTTTTTAAAAAAAAAACAAATGGGGCACCATACGTGCAAATTACTAAAGGCCCAACATGAGTACTCTTGAAAGATCACTTTTTATTCAAATTAATTTTCCTACGTCTCTTTTCTGCCATAGTTATTTCAATTGACTTTTTTTATCACCTTCAAAATTCTAATCCTAACCAATAAATGCTAGTCATCATCCACCATTAAAGGAATCTATCATCTTAATCAATAAAATTGGCATATAGCATGAAATCGCATCTTCAACAAACAAATAAAAAAAATAGTTTTTTTATATTATTCCATAATTCATTAATGTTGGTTGATACATATCCAATTAACAATTTATAAAAAAACATATATATGTTAAATATATCCCAGTGAGATAACTATGTGAACAAGAATTTTAAAATAAATTGTATGATCAAACAGGAAAATAATTTCATCCATACCCATCTTTCACAACTAAAGGAACAACCAAAACGTGCATTACTAGATAGTCATGAAGAGTTATATGTAGAGCCATGCCCATTTTATTACACTAAGATAATCATATATGTTGCCTTCCAATTGAACTTTGCTATAAAAGGAAAAGTAAATGATTACTTCTACAACTGAGGCTATTTGGCCTTAAATTATGATGGCAAATACAACAAGAGTGGCTAGTTTTGAAAAATAAGCTTCCCAAATTTTTACAAATGCAACAGAAACCTTATAACCTGAAATTTGGCACAATAGAGGTTCACCAATGTCAATAATCCAACCTCTAACACTAAGATACCCTTTTTTTTTCAACGCTAGCATATTCTTGCCTCGCTTATGTTTTAAGTGCACTATGATCTAAGTAATTCAAACTAACATCAAAGAACATGGATACTCAGCTCTGCCAACTACAAAATAAATCAAATTATTTGACTACAACAATAAAATGATCACGGGGAGGCAGATTTTAACACTCGAATATTCAGCAAATCCTTCGAAGAAAATTGCTGGAAACAAACTAAACAAGCCCATCTTTTCATCATCTTCTTATTAAAGAAAAGAACATGACTTACAAGTATTTGGAAGGTTACCTGAATAGCTGAAAATAAATACAACATGGGAGGAACTGAAGCTCTGCAACAGAAAGCAATAGAGAAACAACAGCAAAATCAGCAGAAATCCAGCAACAAATCGTGTTTAAACAGCCCGAAAACTTTAGAGAAGAAACCGAGAACTAACTCTAAAGAAAGACTTCTACTTTTCTAAAAGTTTACACTCTAAGATTTACTCACAAAGTGCAAACATTTTCATCTTATTAAAGTATTCAACAGCTGATATTTTGTTCAACCATATGTGTGTTCAAGCAACTCTCAAGATCTCTGTATGTGTAAGATAAAGTCTGTCTTAAGTGTGGGAAGAGCAGCCCCTTAATAGGCAAATACAGTCACTTTTTTGGGACGAATTTTGGTTCACCAAAAATCTGTCCAAAATACTGACTTTGTATACTAAACACTGTTCAAGATCTGTCCCAAAGGTGAAAGGACAGACTGGAAATCAGCTGTGTCAGAAGCAAGGAGAAAAAATATCATTTCAGCCATCCTACTAGTAAAAGTAAACTACTATTACCCTATTTTGTGATAAAATAAACTAAACTTCAGATTTTAACCATCAACAATAAATTACTTGCTCAACACAAATCAGACTTGAATAACTATGAACTGACAAAGCATAGACGAGACTAAAAATGTAATTGAACTAAGTATTCAAACCAACTTGATGGGAATGAATTTGATTTGTGCAAACTAATTACTAAACAAACAACTAAATTCACAAACTAATGCTCAAAACAGAACGAGCATCGTTAACAATCAGACAACGACTAACAACAACTAAATAATCGACTAACTAAGTGAACGATTTAACTAATACACTAAAGATCATGTTTAAATCAATAACGAATCTAACAAACCACTAAACTAAATAGAGATAGCTAATTAAATAAACCTAACTTGAAACTCTAATTAACAAGAAATAACCAAAACAGAANAGCATCGTTAACAATCAGACAACGACTAACAACAACTAAATAATTGACTAACTAAGTGAACGATTTAACTAATACACTAAAGATCATGTTTAAATCAATAACAAATCTAACAAACCACTAAACTAAATAGAGATAACTAATTATATAAACCTAACTTGAAACTCTAATTAACAAGAAACAACCAAAACAGAAAAATCAAAAATCAGAAGCTAATCTACTAATATAAAAAATAAGAAATTAATTAAAGAGATGACGATTATACCTAACAAGTATGCTTAAAGTTGTTCGAGCCACAAGAAGACGCCGGAGATGCTAAAAGGCGACTGCCCGACTCCAAAACGCACGTTTCTTTTGGGTAGATGCTAGAACGAAATGAGTTTCAGCATCTTGCCAAAAGAAACAAGTGTCTTTGAGTCGAAAAATAGCTAAGATGGGGGTTCGGGGCATTTTGGCGGTGGTGAGGTAGTGAGGAGCGGGATGGCGGCGACGGAGATTTTGGAGGTGAAATGGGTTGGAAAATATAGGTCTTGTGGAGATGTATCCATTCATGTATATATTTTAGGGTGGTGTTGGCCGGAGCTTCAAGAATTTGGACCAAAAAGTGGCGGCTAAAGTTTTCTAGATCTAAAATTCAAGGAGTTTGATGTTTTTTTTGAAGGAATCGGTTTGGAGATATGGGAAGAGGAGGTTGTGGAGATTACATGGAGTTAATTTGGAGGTGTTTGGAGGTGGTCCGCCATCGGTGGGTGATTTCCGGCGGAGGCGGCGACGGCGGAGAGAAGAGAGAAAGAGTTATGGGGGAAATGAGGGAATTTTTCAGATTTTTGATGGTTTAAATACCTCTTGAGAGATCAAATATGGACCATTATATCAAGGGGTGATCAATGGATGAGATTTGATCTTGGGTCACTTAATGAAACGACGTAGTTTTGAGGCAAAACTACGTCGTTTCAGACCCTTTCAAGGGCAGCCCCTTATCTTGCACTTTTGGTCACTTTCTCTTTCAAATTTGGCCCAATTTCTTTCTTAATCCTACTTATTATACAAATAAATAAATTAATTAAGTAACTTATTTAAATGATCAATTAACTAGATTAATTCACCAATTGAATAGTTAGTTAATTCCTAAAATGCACAAATAAAGAAAGAACTATTTTTTATTATTTTTATGATAGAAAATATACAATCAAAGACACAAAAATTAAAAAAAATAATTAAAGCAACAAAACACTAATAACTTTAGGAGGTGTTAAAACAGTACAAAAATGAGGTATTCACAACGTCTATTGTTTCTTTTGGGGCATGCGTGCCCGTAAGTTAAACTCTTATTACTCTATTAGATGCTCCATGATCTTATTATGCAATTTGGGCTACCTCAGTTAGGACGACCTCTAAGACATGGAAATCGCCTCACGAAGACCTATGTGGCCCCCAAACTCCCAGGAATCACGGCCTCAAAAATTACTTTGCAAACATGACCCCACTTTGCAAAACAACGATATGGACAAAAGTGGTTAGACACGCAAATTCAGCGGGAATGGACCTTAAGATGAGAGGCTACCTTGTTGTGGGCTTAGGACTCTAAGGCATGGGTTAATAAGACACTTTTGCGAAAATTACCATATTTGCAAAAAATGTCTGATGTGGCCAAAGTGGCTAGACATGTAAGACTTGGCTACGCCCCCAAAACCACGACCTAGTGACTCATTGAGAATATGAAGAAAGACCGGACCTTATGTGGGTTGCCTACGCATCCCGTCCCGAAAGACGAGAATCAGGTTCGCGTAGTTCGTGAAGATTGGTCAAAATTGAAAAGACTTGCAAAAAAGGTCAACTACACTTGCAAAATGAATTGTTTTTTTTTTTTGTGAAAATTGTATAAATGTGTAAAATCTTTGTTTTTTTTGGAAAACTATGAAAGTAAATGTGATTGGGCCCTACTTGCTTTATTTGTTTTAATATTTCACCATCTTTTCTTCTCCATCCGTACCTAACAAACATCGGTCTGCCAAATGGCCGATTTACCCTTAAAAATGCATTATATGGCACATAGGGTTGATTGAATTCCTTTTTGCCCCGCGGGTCCACTGTGGCATGATTTGGATAGGCCTCCTACAAAGGGACACGGTGCCTGGAACCTAACCCTGTTAGGTTTAAATGACATGATGCAAATAATAATGATCTAAAGGCTGGCCTAAGTTTGGGGTTCACTAGACAAGACAAGTCGGGGCGGCACATGATCGATGGCGGTTGTTGTAGTTGTCCGCCCACTCCAAGCTCGCACGTCACCCCCTAAAGACATGGGTGACTCACGAAAAGACCGTGTACGCTCAAACGTACTCCGAAAGACCCGTTGCAGAAAGAAGGTCATGTTTATGCAAATAACGACAATTTATAAAGCAGTAAACACATAAGGAACAACGATAAACAAATAAACAACAAAACAAGAAATAAAACAAACAAATCAAATAAGCAAAGCAACTAAAGAAAATAAACACCTCAATCGAATATTCTAAAAAGCCAACAAGATCAAGTACCGACTCGAACTTGCAACTCCCCAGTAGAGTCGTCAAAGCTATCACACCTCTTTTTTAACCTTAACCCCTTTAAAAGAGAAATTGATTTGTAAGGCTCAAAATGATTTCAATTTGAAAAATGACATTAGCTGCGTTTCAAAAGATTTTTGAGAGTCTCCACTTGACATTTGATTTCGGTGTGCCAAGTCACTATTTTTTAAAAAAATGAGGTTTTCTTTTAAAACACATATAGACTCCAAAACTAGTTTGCACCAGAAATTCTAAGTAAGGATATTTCTTTGATTCGGGGAGAAGGTGTTAGGCATAGGGGCAGACCCACCTTAGAGCAAGGGGGGTCACTTGAACCAACTTCATTGAGAAAGTTAGTTATTTTTATATGTGAATTTCATGAGAAAAACAGAAAATACGTATTTATTAATAGAACTGAACCCGCTTTGCCCAAACAAAGGCTGCGGATCAGCGGCAAAGAGGGTTCAATCCGGAACCATGGTCACAGGTTCAAGACTCCACTAAAGCAGCCTACTAATATAGTTTTACCCTGCTATTAAACGTCCATTGTTCAGTTAATTTGCTTATGTTTTCTCTTTGTCTTGTTTTGTAAAAAACACAAATAAGCAATGAAGTTGCAACATTTTTTTTTTCTTGCTGTATTCACACTATTTGCATCTCTTTATACAATAAAATCTAGCTAAAATAAAATATAAAATAAAATGATACTATATACTTGTTTAATTCCTATTCCCTAATGCTATGACAGAAAAGCTAATTTTATTCCTGCTCACATGTGCATCTTACGTGTAAAGTATATTCCTTCTATATTTTATTCATTCCCATGTGCTCACATGCTCATTTTTTTACAGCTGTATTTGCATATCAATGTTACATATTAAAATGCCTTGAGAGTCAAATATAAAAAGGAGAGATAAGGACTTTTATCTAGAAATTGTACGAAGCCACATTTCTTTGTCTAAAGACTTTCTTCTTCTTCATTTCTAAACGCGATGAAATCTCCTTCTTCTTCTTCTTTGTTTCCATTTCAACTTATTTTAAATTAATATGAGGTTTCATATTAACATCCCCTTCAAGTTTAAGGGTGGAGAGAAAACCCCCCAATTTGGGCAAAATCTGATTGTGAGAAACCCCTGTCAGAGGTTTGGTGAAAAGATCGGTGAGCTGAAGCTTTGAGGGAACGAAAGAGATAGTGATTAAACTTGAGAGATACTGTTGGCGAACGAAGTGGCAATCCAGTTCAACATGCTTAGTCCTTTCATGGAAGACTGGGTTGCGAGCAATATAGATGGCCGCCTGACTGTCTGAGTGAACAATGACTAGCAAAGTAGGAGGAGCGGAGAGATCAATGAGGAGACGAACTAGCCAAGTTATCTTTGCAGTGACACCCCGCATGGAGCGGTACTCTACCTCAGCAGATGACAACGAGATAGACACATGTTTCTTCGATTTCCAAGAAATAAGAGCTCCACCTAGAGTAATGAAGAAGCCACTAACAGAGCGACGGGAATCCTTATAAGCAGCCTAGTCGGCATCACAGAAAGCAATCAAATTGCGAGAGGGATTTGCAGAGAGAAGTATGCCTTGTGCCTGATCAGAATGCAAATACCTCAAAACATACAACCCAACAGAAAAATGTGAAATTGAGGGCTTTTGCATGTACTGGCTAAGAGTGAGGACATCAAAGCAAATGTCTAGTCGGTTGTTGGTGAGATAATTAAGTTTACCAACAAGGCGACGATAGAGTGTAGGGTCATCCAATGGGGCATCAATTCAGCATGCATTTTAGATGAAGGATCGTGTGGAGAAGAAACAACAACTCCTGAGCAACCAGATTCCTCTAACAGCTCTAAGGTAAACTTTCGCTGGTTGATAATGAAACATTGTGGTTCTCTGATAATTTCCATTCCCAAGAATTAGTGAATGTCACCCAAGTTCTTGACTTTAAATTCTGAATTGAGAAAGTGAGTAATGTGGTCTATTTCAGCCATGTCATTGCATGTTAATAGTATATCATCGACGTAAACTACTAGAATAGAAATGAGATCTCCATTTTGTCTAAAAAAAATTAAGAATAGTCATTTAAGGAAGTTGAATAACCCTTGAAGCAAAGAGCACCAGCTAGTCTAGCATACCACTGTCTAGAAGCCTGCTTCAATCCATAGAGAGATTTCTTCAAAACACAAACTTGATTAGGCTTGGGTAGATATAGATCGGCGGGGAACTTTATGTAGACCTCTTCCTATAAATCCCCATCCAAAAATGCATTATTAATATCAAGTTGAGATATATTCCAACCCTTCTTCATAGCCATTGTCAAGAGACATCTGATTGTGGTCATTTTGACCACAAGAGAGAATGTCTCATAATACAACAACAACAACAACAACAACAACAACAACAACCCAGTATAATCCCACTAGTGGGGTCTGGGGAGGGTAG
>AWOL01S0102362.1:0-17544 GCA_000715115.1 Nicotiana otophora
ATCAAATAAACCGAACGAAATCAATCAAGCTAGTAGCAAATGACAAAATGAAGAAAGAAAATACTAACCTTTAGTGTAGACTCTTAATGATGCAATATAATCTGATTAGTAGTTATAACTTTTTGTTTACTCAAAATAAACAAATAATTAGTGTTAGCAAAGAGATGAAAGTGCAAAAGAAAATTGAGAATTCACGATTCCTTTGCTTAGTTTCAGCCAATCATGAAATCATCTTACTTTGCTAATGTGAAAAGGAAACATTGATACCAAAGGAATACCACTCCTTCCAGCCACCGTAAAAATGGTGGAAATTTCATATATGCAATAACTTAGTACTACTTACCGTGGGAACCGATGTCTTGTAAGGAGGATAAGTAGGATTTTTTCTTCTTTCCCCATATCTTTAGATCCTTCTCTCTCTCTCTTTTTTTGAAAGTAAATATTCATGGCAAAGCCTCGTGTTGATAATGTGTTATAAAATAAAAACGGTAAAGTAAATAAATCGAAGACAAGTATAGAGGGAGATTGATATTTTTATTCAACTTCAAACTGATATACATAATAAACTGAAAACTATAGAAGAAATGAGGCAGCTGCAAGACTTTTCAGGAAGCAGCTGCGAGACTTTTCTTGAACTGCTTGTAAGTTGTTTGCATGAACTGTTTGCAACATGTTTGTTTAATAAGAACTGCTACAAATTATTTCATAGAGTTGCTTGCAACTTATCTATATCAGCTATTTGTTAATAAACTTCAATAGGGTACCAAACGAATGATAATCTTCCTACAGCGTAATAATAAATGAACATCCATGTTCACGTTATTATGATTATTTTCGTAACACAAACATTGGTTTTCCGTCTATTCTAATGTTCCATACGANCTATGTATATCAGCTATTTATTGATAAACTTCAATAAGGTACCAAACGAATGATAATCTTCCTACAGCGTAATAATAAATGAACATCCATGTTCCCGTTATTATGATTATTTTCGTAACACAAACATTGGTTTTCCGTCTATTCTAATGTTCCATACGACGTCGTTGTTATGAAGCTAAACCCCTCGTCTATAATCTCTTGTTCACCTAAACCCTAACCACAACCTCCAGACTCCATGGAGAACCAAGCCCTAACGGACTCGTCGCCGGCGGCAACTTCGACGGAACAGCCGGAAGCTCCAGTACAGCAACCTTCGTCGAATACCGATGACGGTGGAGTAAATCAACCATTTAGAACTCCAGAGGAGTTAGTTTCTAAAGCTATAGCTCCTGTGAGGAGAGAGTATCTTCGCCCTCCACCTTCTAGACCTTCAAACAACAACAACAACAACAATGGCACCGTTGGAGTCGAAAACGACGATGCAGCTGAGGCCAAAAGCGCTCCTATTCTTAAGGAGAAGAAATCCAAACGCCAAATTAAACGTGAACGCCGTCAGGTGATTCTCATTATTTTGAAAAAGCTTATTTTTGGCGAATTTAAAAGACAAACTATTTGTCTTGGAATGAAGTATCCTAAATAGAATGGAATGCATATAGAGGATAAGTATAGAGTGTTGAGTTGAAATTTTCTCTTCAAAAAGTTCCATTTTAGCTGAACATAATTTTATAACTGATATTTGTGTGATGGTCAAAATATTACCCGCACTAGCATCTGGTGAATAGGACATGTACCCTTCATACACACATTTATCAATCCATGGTTCAATGAGATGTATTTTTACTTCAATTTTAACAGCTAAGGATTAATTGCTTGGTTTGGTGAAACACGGGGTGCGGTAAGTATTCTTTCATACCGACAGTTATCACTTAACCATGATTAAATGATATATATCTTTACTTTAATTTTTAACTGCTAGGTTAAGTTGTTTGGCTTGCTGTAAACACTGGTCGAGTAAATATTTACTGTTGTGATTGTGCTTTTTAAGATTCTGGTTGGTATAATCACTCATAAGAAATAGAAAAAGGAGATTGTGGTTGGTGTGGTTATTTTATAGTAAATGAAATGCTTGAAATGATTGCAGGAACAAAAATCACCATTGCATATCTGTCCCGAGGTGGCCAAAACTGGAAAAGTTAGTGCGTGCCCTTATAGTGACAAATGTCGATTTAGTCATGACTTGGAAGCTTTTAAAGCTGAGGTAAATTAAGAAATAATATCATAGTTATCGTTATGATGCTGTTATGTGATTCCGTAAAATTACAATCTTTGCTGTTGTTTTGAATGCAGAAACCAGCCGATATAGAGGGTAGTTGCCCTTTTCTGGTTTATGAAGGGCCATGCCCTTATGGATTGGCTTGTAGGTTTGCAGGGACCCACGAAGATGATGTTTCAGCTCAAACTGAGAAGATATCTAGGAAGAGTTCTGAACTAAATTTTTTTAATAAAGACACTCAGAAACTTCTGTGGAAAAACAAAATGAAGTTTCCGAAGGCTGAAGCCACTCTCAAACTTCTTGGACTTAAGGTTTGTGCCTCCCACCAGTTTTTCTTCCATTCGTCAGTACCAGTTTTAGGGGAAAAAGGTGATTCTTTATTAGACAAGCTTCAAATTTTAGCCTAATGAACAAGATGTTTGACCATTAGGAAGCAGTATCAAACCTGTATGTTTTTCTGTCTCTGGATTTTTTCTCATGTTCATTTGAATTTCTTACCGCAGGGCCATCCAAAAAATAAAATATTGGTTGATAAAGAGGAAAATGACGGAGTTGTGCCAAAAGAACCAGCCACTGATACCAAAACAGACAGCAATGAAGCTGCTAGTGACTGCTCTAATAAAGTGGAGATCACTCCTTCCATTTCACCAGAAGATGATGTAGATGAAAATAATTTGGCTGATGATATTAGACCTTTAAAGAAGGCAAAATCATCAATCGATGAAATTTGTTCCTCCCAAGTTAGCAATGGTTAATAGATGCTTTATTCCTTTACGAGCATTCAGGTTGTTTTATGGAGAGGTGAAACCTCGTGTAGCTGATCTTGTGTGCTTTGACAGGTTCAAGTGTCCAGGGGGAAGTTCTTGACAGCAATTGTGATGTGAATAAATCAGAGCCAACTGCTGACACGGTTACAGATTCTGATAAAAGCCTAAAATTGCACCCCCGTGAAAAAAAGCTTATTGATTTTAGAGATAAGCTCTACCTTGCGCCTTTGACCACAGTTGGTAATCTGCCTTTTCGGAGAGTTTGCAAGGTGCTAGGAGCTGATATAACATCTGGTGAGATGGCAATGTGCACAAATCTTTTGCAGGTCAGTCACTGCTAATTGTTGATGGGATAAACATAAGTTATCATTAAATTTATTCATGAATGCCTCAAAATAGAATCAGAATGAGATTGAGACTGGTGAAAAGCTTTTGTGGTGGTGATAGTTTAATGGTTAGGGGGAGGAAATGCCATAACTTGTAAGTACTAGCTTAGAAATGCTATTGTAAAATTTGCATATATTTTGTTGAGAAGGTAAAATTTGCATATATTTCTTTGTTAACTTTCGACACATAAATTCGCGGAGATCCGTGATATCTAGGAGATCAGTTTTGTGTTAGTTGCTGGCCTATTGTATTTGTACCAGCTTGGTACCTTTTTTATTTAATAAAATTTTACCTTATAAAAAAAAATATCGTGGAGATGCAACTGGTTTGGATGTGGGTGTGTCATACTTGGCCTTCTATAAGAAATAAATAACAACATCTTCCCTGCCTCATCCTCAAGTTAAGAGAACCACCTGGAATGATTTTGTACCAGGGGTACATAACTTGTTCAGTTTACGGACATGTAACTTTTGGCTTCTTTGAGAATTAATGATCTTTGTCTCTCATCTCTGCCTTACCATTTTCCATCTAAAAAGACTTTTCATTTGCTTGGGTAACATTCTTGAACTTAAGTATCAATTATTTGCGCCTTATGGCTAATGTAGGGCCAAGCATCTGAGTGGGCACTGCTGAGACGGCATTCGTCCGAGAATTTGTTTGGTGTTCAGATTTGCGGAGCTTATCCAGACACTGTTACAAAGACAGTTGAGCTTATTGAACAAGAATGCACTGTGGATTTCATTGATATTAACATGGGATGCCCGATTGATATTGTAGTTAACAAGGGTGCTGGATCAGCTCTTCTTACAAAACCAATGCGGATGAAGAGTGTAGTAGAAGCTGCTTCGGCAACAGTTGATATACCAGTAACTATCAAGGTAGGATGATCTGCTTTGCCTTTTGCTTTGTACTATTGGAGACCAACCTTTTGCGGCGTAGGTATTTGACATTATGATACAATTCCCAGTTCCCACCCTAGAGTAGATTATTGCTTTTCTGTGTTTGTCTTGTTCAAAGATCTGGTTCCCACGTGCCCATGGTTCTTAAAGAGATGTGCAGAGATGCTTGACAATGCAACGTTTTCCTGCTTTAGGTAAGAACTGCTTATTTTGAGGGGAAGAATCGCATTGATTCTCTCATAGCAGATATTGGTAATTGGGGTGCAACTGCAGTTACCATACATGGTAGATCACGTCAACAGCGCTATAGTAAACTTGCTGACTGGGATTACATCTACCAATGTGTACAAAGGGCCCCCAAGTCTTTACAAGTCCTTGGAAACGGTGATGTATTTTCTTATTTAGACTGGAACAAGCACAAAACTGACTCCCCTGAGCTTTCCACATGTATGATCGCCCGAGGTGCATTGATAAAGGTTTGTAGTAAGATCTTTTCTGCTCTCTATTTCCGTTGTGTAAACTTGTTACGGTTGCATGTTCATTCTATTTGTGCCTCTGAGGGTCTATCTGCACTAAGCAGCACTTCCTATTTTTGCAGCCGTGGATATTTACTGAAATCAAGGAACAGAGGCACTGGGACATTACATCTGGGGAGCGGCTAGATATCTTGAAGGATTATGCACGATTTGGCCTTGAACACTGGGGTTCTGATTCAAAAGGTATATAGTTATGTTCGTAAATGTTATGGATCAGTAAGAAGTTTGTCTGGTAAATCTACCAAGATATTAATTGCTGCAACCAATTGGAAGCATGCCTTAAAGATGAGCTATCATGTTATATACTTATATTTGCATCCATGTTTACTCTAAACTGAGTGCCTTAAACTTTACATCTCCAAATCTTCATCTCATGATCATGTTTGGTTCTTTCATCAGATATATAAGAAATTGAGATAGCTTGGGAATAATTATGTCCATGCAAAGAGTTGCACGTATGTGCAGGCTTCTAAACTGTGCTCTATATCTGGCCTTTCATAGCAGAATAAATGCAATGGATACTGTTCACTGTCTATATCCTTAAGAATATAGTATGCTTCTGTCAGGTGGACTTATCAATATATTAGGGAAGTTCCTCATTAGATTAGACCATTGTATATGTGAACAATGATGTCTTCTTATTTTCTTCATTATCCATTTTACACTAGCAATGACTTATGTATCCTGTACATTCTATGGTGGTTCAGTCACCGAGGTTTTCTTGAATCTCTGTAAAGGCGTAATTGGTAGGATCTACGAGTATGTTAGTAGAAGCTTTCCATATTTGTCTTGCAGAAATGGGGTTTCTCTCTCTATTTTATTCTCATTTGCCGGCAATTTGCTTTCTTTGCGATATTCTTCTATTGGAAAGATCTTGAACAATGTATATGTGAACAATGATGTCTTCTTATTTTCTTCATTATCCATTTTACACTAGTAATGACTTATGTATCCTGTACATTCTATGGTGGTTCAGTCACCGAGGTTTTCTTGAATCTCTGTAAAGGCGTAATTGGTAGGATCTACGAGTATGTTAGTAGAAGCTTTCCATATTTGTCTTGCAGAAATGGGGTTTCTCTCTCTATTTTATTCTCATTTGCCGGCAATTTGCTTTCTTTGCGATATTCTTCTATTGGAAAGATCTTGAACAATGTATATGTGAACAATGATGTCTTCTTATTTTCTTCATTATCCATTTTACACTAGTAATGACTTATGTATCCTGTACATTCTATGGTGGTTCAGTCACCGAGGTTTTCTTGAATCTCTGTAAAGGCGTAATTGGTAGGATCTACGAGTATGTTAGTAGAAGCTTTCCATATTTGTCTTGCAGAAATGGGGTTTCTCTCTCTATTTTATTCTCATTTGCCGGCAATTTGCTTTCTTTGCGATATTCTTCTATTGGAAAGATCTTGAACAATGTATATGTGAACAATGATGTCTTCTTATTTTCTTCATTATCCATTTTACACTAGTAATGACTTATGTATCCTGTACATTCTATGGTGGTTCAGTCACCGAGGTTTTCTTGAATCTCTGTAAAGGCGTAATTGGTAGGATCTACGAGTATGTTAGTAGAAGCTTTCCATATTTGTCTTGCAGAAATGGGGTTTCTCTCTCTATTTTATTCTCATTTGCCGGCAATTTGCTTTCTTTGCGATATTCTTCTATTGGAAAGATCTTGAACAATGTATATGTGAACAATGATGTCTTCTTATTTTCTTCATTATCCATTTTACACTAGTAATGACTTATGTATCCTGTACATTCTATGGTGGTTCAGTCACCGAGGTTTTCTTGAATCTCTGTAAAGGCGTAATTGGTAGGATCTACGAGTATGTTAGTAGAAGCTTTCCATATTTGTCTTGCAGAAATGGGGTTTCTCTCTCTATTTTATTCTCATTTGCCGGCAATTTGCTTTCTTTGCGATATTCTTCTATTGGAAAGATCTTGAACAATGTATATGTGAACAATGATGTCTTCTTATTTTCTTCATTATCCATTTTACACTAGTAATGACTTATGTATCCTGTACATTCTATGGTGGTTCAGTCACCGAGGTTTTCTTGAATCTCTGTAAAGGCGTAATTGGTAGGATCTACGAGTATGTTAGTAGAAGCTTTCCATATTTGTCTTGCAAAAATGGGGTCTCTCTCTCTATTTTATTCTCATTTGCCGGCAATTTGCTTTCTTTGCGATATTCTTCTATTGGAAAGATCTTGAAGAAAATTAATGTTATGATTGGGCATACCTGATGTTTGCCCTAAATGAGCACAGGAGTGGAGACGACCAGACACTTTTTGTTGGAGTGGCTTAGTTACACATGTCGGTATGTTCCAGTTGGCCTGTTAGACATTATCCCACAAAGAATAAATTGGCGACCACCCTCATACTACGGTAGGGATGACCTCGAGACACTAATGGCCTCTGATTCTGCTGCAGACTGGGTACGTAATTTACTGTTCGTAGATAGCAAATTGTTAGGTGTGTAAAACACATTATTCTTTCAATTTAACATGCTATATATATATATTCCCTCTGCAGATAAGGATATCCGAAATGTTACTAGGCAAGGTTCCTGCTGGCTTTTCGTTTTCACCAAAGCACAAGTCCAATGCTTATGACAGAGCAGAGAACGGCTAATATCATTTTGTCGCTGTTGCTGTTGGTCTGATACTAATTTTTGCTGCATCTTAGCAAGGACGGCTCCACCCCTAGGTCGATAAAGCTCTCGCTTTAGGCCCCAAAATTTCAAGGCCCCTAAAATTATTTTTATTGGATAGTATACAATATGTAATTCAAATAATTATTACAGTTTTTATTCATGATAAGTAAATTTCTTTAACCATTTGTTGTCCGCTGGTTACCAATAATTAATCACATAATTCTTACTTTATACCATTTTCAGTATTTTAGTTGAGATAATTATAGATGAATGTGGTATTAAACTATCTTTTTGGTTATTTGTGGAAGATTTAAGGTGCTTGCTTTATATTGCTTTAAGTAGAAGTATTTTTTTTATATTTTCAGTTAGCAGTACTTACAACCATGATATATTAGGTAGTTATTATAGAGTAAGCACAGAACGCAAGACCTATATTGAATCAGTTCTGCAATTTTCGAATACAGTATTATTGTAACAAGTGCAAATGAATCGCAATTTTTAGCTCAACCAAAAATATTCACAGGTACTAGCCTATATACATATATTATACACTAATTATTTATAATATACACATCTGTCGGTTAATTTTTCTTTAGCGGGTGACTATTTAAGTTAATTCTCATTGAAGAATTATTCTACAAATATCAATGATAGCATATGTTCTATATGGAATATTTCAAGTTGACGTATCGTACAGGATTGCATTCGACGTTCCTCGAATTATGGATTATGGCTTCTCCTCGATGAATGAAGCTTGCTTCGATATTTTGAACTCATTCTTTGCATCTGCTAGTTTTTTCTTTCTCAATTAGTTTATCTAAGATAGTTGTATCTAATTTTTCCTCCTCGTTTTGTCATCTTATTGAAAATATTGGATTGAGACTATGCAATTTTTATGTTTGGACTATCAATGGAAGTAGTTTGTTTCGGTTGCATGGCGAAGAAAAATATTGGCAACCGGTTGAAGATTGCACTTTCTGACTTCTGGTGGAAGAACGTACAGCCAGCAAAAGAATTGGAAGGTCACAAGGATTGAGATGGGAAAATTGAGCAAATAAATTTGTTCAATGGCCAAAATGAAGGTATATGTTAAGGCAGAGTTGGCACAAGCTCTTACTGGAGATAAAGGTGCATTCATGGATTGGTTCATTTTTAATTTTGTCTAAATTAGAATATCAAAAGTAACTTTGCTTTAAAATTTGGGCAGATTAAGTTGGAAAATGCTGTTGCTGATGCAATGACAACCTTCAAAGTTCAAATAGCAGCGAGAAGCAGTAACTTGACTGGAGAATGAGATTGGTCAGCTATTGCTATAATCCTGTTATTGTATCTGTCAAATAATTTTATTGATTTTCTTATTCGTTTCACTTTGTTTTATGATTCTCAACTCCGCTTTCAATCTCTAAAGGATAGATGACTCCAAAACAAAGTGCTTTATCTGGTTTATTTTTCTATCTAGGGAGCAGCAGCTTATGTATGCATTTGATGCTTTTAACCAAGTGGATATGACATAATAATAATATTTTCTAGGACTTCTGAGTGCCCTCTTAAAGATTTGTTGCCTTACTGTTGAAAGAACAAAAGGATATTTTGATTGACACCCAAAATTATATGACAGTTCATTATACCCTTAGTGGTCCTTTGATTTGTGGACAAGCCCTATTGAACATATATAATGTAAGAATCATAGTACGAAAATTAAATCAGTGGACTCATATGGCATCCCAAATAGAAAAAGAGACTTCATTGAAACTTATAATTTCTATAGTCAAGCATTAGAAATCCAAAGCAAAAACTAAAGCAAACATGGAAAAGAAAGTTTAGCCGGTTCTAACTTCATTCAAGATAGTCTTTTGAACCCTACTACTTCCTGGTAGCCAACCACCATCAATGGAATCCATATCTCCACTTAATCCATCATCCATGAAATCCCCAATCCTTTTAACCTTGCCCGTCGGCTCGACCGGGTAATTGCCCGAAAAGCAAGCATAGCAAAAGCTTCTAGAATCATTGCCTAACAACTTATTCAAGCTATCCATTGGCAGAAAAGCAAGCGAATCCGATCCAATGAACTCCTTAATCTCCTCCACACTCATCCTATTTGATATCAACTCATCTGAACTAGGAGTATCCACTCCATAATAACAAGAAGCTATAATTGGTGGGCTTGCAATCCTCATATGAACCTCTTTCGCACCCGCCTCCTTCAACAACCTCACAATCTTGGACGAGGTCGTCCCTCTAACGATTGAATCGTCCACGACCACAACCCTTTTCCCCTCCAACACTGCCCTAACTGGCGACAACTTAAGTTTCACCCCGAAATCCCTTATCTTCTGCGACGGCTCGATAAATGTCCTACCAACATAATGCGACCTTATCAAACCTTGTTGAAACGGTACCCCCGCTTTAGTGGCATAACCGAGCGCAGCCACAACACCCGAATCAGGAACTGCTATCACAACATCACATTCCACGGGAGCTTCAGTCGCAAGAATCTCTCCAAAAGCACGCCTAGACTCGTACACAGACCTCCCAAACACGACCGAATTAGGCAGAGCAAAGTAAATATGCTCAAAGATACAAGATTTACGCTCAGGATGAGGCATCAAACAAATAGAATGAACCCCATCTTTATCCACAACAACAACCTCACCAGGATTCACCTCCCTCTCATAAGTAGCCTCAATCAAATCCAAAGCACATGTCTCCGACGCAAAAACAACAGCACCATTACTTCTCCTACCCATAACCAATGGCCTAAACCCATGAGGATCCCTTACGGCAACCAACTTATCCTCAGTAACAAACACCATAGAATAAGCACCTTCAATTTTTTCACAAGCCTCAACAATCCTCAATAAAAAAGGCCTAGCTTTCGATATAGCAATAAGGTGAAGTACCACTTCAGTATCAGAACTCGTATTAAAAATTGACCCATTCTCTTCTAGTTCACCACGCAGTAACTTATAATTCACTAAATTACCATTATGGGCAACACCAACTGACCCAAATTTATAACTAGCAACAAAAGGCTGAACATTTTTTAACATAGAAGAGCCAGCAGTAGAGTACCTTACGTGGCCAATTGCCATGTCACCAGGGAGTTGGTCAAGCTTTGACTCATTGAACACGTCGGATACTAATCCAACACCTGTAATTGACTTAAGAACGTCGTCGTTAACGGCGACAATGCCGGCGCCTTCTTGGCCACGGTGTTGAAGCGCGTGAAGTGCTAAATAGCAAAGGCGTGAAGCTTCTGAGTCGCCATAGATGCCCACAACGCCACACTCTTCACGGGGTTTGTCGTCATCGTCAAAATACGAGTCCAATGTATTGTCAGCTGATTTCTTAAACGAAACGACGTCGTTTAAGGGGTTTTTGGAAGATGCGGTTACGAGAGTTTTATAGGGTTTTGGGAGGGTTTTAGGGGATAAAGATAAGAGCTTTTGAGATGGGGAGCAAAAGGGTTTGTCGAGGGGCTGCGAAAGAGGAGATTTATTGGTGGCGGCGGCAGAGGCGGTGGAGACGGTGGCGGCCATGGGCGGTGGAAAAAATGAGGACAGAAGGAAAAGCAAGTGGGGGGCTATGTGAATAGCCAAAGAGGCTGAGCTAGGTTTTAGTGCTTATATGGGGTTTGTGTGTGGAGTGAAAATGCCGTAGGGCAAAACCGACGTGTGGTGAGACTGGCTCTCTCACCGCAGAATCTAATTGGTTATTTCTTTACCTTATGGTGATAGTGATAGAAGGATTTGGGTCACCACAGAATAAAGTTGTTAAATTTTTAGTATATAATACTACTCTATTATTTTAATTAATAAAAAGAAAATTGACCCGTTAATAGCTTTCGGCGATTATTTGGGTCAAAATAACATACTACTATTAAAATTTAGATTCTCGAGATAGCCGTGTGACTATTACTTACGCTAAAGGGTCCCGCAAATTGGGTTGATATTTACTTGCTCCCTCTCAAATTGTTTATCTGCTTTCTAAAAATAATTATTTTAATTTTTTTTTTTAGAAGTTCAAGATAAAATAAATTATATTCTTCTTATTTTATCCTTAATAATAATTATTTTTGAAAATAGAAATAACATATAAATAGAATAAATATTCAATAAAGAGAAATTATATCTTAAAACATAAATAAGAATATTTCTTAAACATGATAGATAATTTAAGAATACCTCGTAAGGGGGCGTCAATGGACCAAAATTAATTTCCAACTTTTGTCCTGAAAATATGTTTTATGAGACTTTTTAAATAGGTCAGAATTATTTTTTTCTCTAACTTTCTGTTAAAAATCACACTCTACTTCCAACTTTAGATATTTGATATTCTTTCCTTTGTATCTCAATTTAATTCTTTACATGTCTAGGTCGGCAAATATGTATGAGATAAAATTGATTTATAATAAATGATCGAATGATAATATGATATGTGAAGCCAAAGATAAGTAGAGAGTAAATCAAGTAACAACCAGTATCGGGAACAACTATAATTGGCATCGGATAGATCCCGAAGGGAGCATGGCCAACGTGGACATATCAAAATGCTTGTCATCGGATAACATTCAATAAAGAATATTCCCTGGCATTAAATGAGCAAACGTTGCAGAGAATATTTGCATTCATAGCGTGTTGTTACATATTCATCAATGACCCCTTTATTATCATTTAAGAAGAGATTTATCCTAAGATCTTGCTTACTTAGGTATAGCTATAAATAGTAGGCTCAAAAGCCTTGGCAAAACTTATGTTATATTCCATTCTCATGATCCATCAACTCTTTTATATTGTTCCTATTTCTGTCATCGGAGGCATTGCTCTCAGAACCAAGCTTGTCATTTCCTTCGATTTTAATCGCTAATTCTTATTTTAAATCTTGTTTATTTATCATTTTTGGATCAAATCAGTTCGCTTGTCTATAAACCACATTACAAATTCAACTATATCGTTTTACAGGGTATTGTACTAGTAAAATCCTTGAAAATGAAGAGAGAAAATTTTGGTGGGGACTTGGAATCTAAGCAAGTTACACCAAGCTTGTACCTTCTTGTTAAGAGATTAACATGCCTTGATTCCATTTGGATGAAAGAATAAGATATAAGCGATGTTCATAGCCACAAAGCTTATTCAGAATAAACTTGATTCCATTTGTTTTTATCAACTTCCTCTCTCGTACACATAATCTAAGCTACAAAGAAATCAAACGATAAACATTGACTTGTCCATTCATGCTGTTTCATTCCTAAATTACTTATTGCACCAGTACTTGTGAATTTCCAGAAGCCGAATACTACTTTGGTTGACTTGAATTTATCAAAGTTATTTTGTTTTCTTTTAAAAAAAGGCATGACAAATGACAAGATTTGAGATTAGTCACCTATCCTTTTCAAAGTACAGTCATTGTACAAGGTGATATTCGAAGTCTTCTCCATCCTTGAAAAGATAAATGAAAAGAAAAGAGAGGATTGGCACGAGTCGAGATAAAACTTACTCATACTCTATATTTATATTATACTAATATAATATATTATGGCTAAATCATAAATTGAATTGGGGGTACCAAGGTTTAAAGTCTAGTAATACCAATGAAAGTTTTCTGCACAATAGATGTGGGTTTGATTCCACTACTTCCATTTCCCTTTCCCTTCCTTTAAATCCCCTATGAAATTGAAAAAACAAAACTTTTTAATTTTGCATACAAAAAACAAATCCCATACATCATTAGCTTGGTGTTCAAGATCTTATATCACGTGTGGCTTTTATGAAAGGTTATTTAAACCATTTAAATTTCTCTATTATCACGAAAGAAATGTCGTTTGAAGAATGATTCTCAGTGCTTTTGGCGGCACCCAATAGAAAATAACAAAGGAAAAAATCTCTCTCGAAATTTGACAATTTTGGTCAAACTCGCAAGTTGAGATAAGAAGGAAGTACGCAGACCACACTTTGTTAAAAAACTTCCAAGCAGGGATAAGAACAGAACAAAGTACTCAATCGACATTACAAAGACGCAATTGCATCAACTTGAGAGTCAGCAGAGAACCATTTATCACCAATGAAACTGGCTTACAAACATATGGACAAGGAAAAAAGCCTACCCACATACACCCCACCGAAATTGGTCCACAAAGATTCTTTTGTTTTCTTTTCTTAAATAAAGATGGTATTCGAGCTAACTCACCTTATATTTCATAGAAACAACCAGCACAAGCACTCAATAACTACCCACCAATGCTTAACGTGGAAAATAATACCTGCTATTTTTATAGCTACTGAAATTTGAACCTTAATCTCGATGATTTATCAAAGTTTCTTCGTTACCTTTGCAGTTCATAGAGATTGAGTTTTAATTACTCAAATGATAAATGAATCTAATCCTGAAAATTGCTGTATTAAATGACCTAAAAAGAACTTCCCCAGATGACTTTTCAGTAAATTCAGTGCCACCAATAAAAACCACAAAAAGTGAGAGCACGCTGCATCAAAAAGTTTCTTAAGCGTGCCACAAGTCAAGAAACTCTCAAGCACATGGATAAAAACGTCTATAAACATCAAATTGGAGTCGTATTTGACTGATAATCCAATCAAACTTTATAAGTTTGTTGCTGCCATAAGACGCAAGAGCGGGAAGGGTAGTCTTTGAAACACCAAATAGAAAGAAAAGACGCGTTACAAATTGCAATTGCTCTTGAATCTATGGATACTTCCTCTGGTAAACTAACCGGTTCTCAGAATAATGTGAACACCACTATCAGTATCAATGATGTCACTGATCTCACCAACCTTCAGTGCGAAAGTATTATCTTCAAAAGGTTTCTGCATCTGCCCTCGGCCAAATGGACCTGTACAGGAAATGAGCTTCATAAGCGTTCACCAGTTCACTTTAGCGGAAGCCATAAATGACATCATTAGGCCATTAAGCAAGCTGACAAACCCTACTATATCCACAAAGATATATTTCTATCTTTGCCCTTTGCAATGACAATGGTATATTATTCCAGTTGCAATCACCTTCTTCAGTGGAAAACAGTAGAGATACCCCTACCCTCATGTTTTGTTTTCGATAGCAGCTGGCTAGGGGTGTATTTTGGACTCATTATTTGGGCTTTTTGCCCTTTTGCCGGAGATAAAGACTTAGTTGACATTTACAGAAAGGGGCATACAAGAAAAACACAGACAAACTAAGGGTTAAGGAGCAGTGCTCTATATTGGGTTTGTGATAGCACAACATTTGCCACCTTGCCTCTGTTAATTTGTATGCATTTAGAAAACCTAGAAACCTGACAAAACCTTTTTAACCTGCCTCTGTTAACAAGAATGTTATGGGGCATCAAGCAATTACTTAATGGAGCGATTTCTATGGTAAGAGACTATAAACCTTGACAAGCTGAGAGCAAGCCAGAAGATTGACAACAACACCCAACACGACCATTATTATAACAAAAAGCAATTTCTGGCCAGAAGTATATACTGAATGACAATTTTAGCCTTCAAAAGCGTTTGAAGAATCAGATGTTACAAACTGAAATGATTCATAGGATGAATGAATGTGACAGCTAACTAAGTATATAATGTTGTAAGAGTATAAAGTTTTACAAAACAAAACATGTTATGATATTTAAATTACAAAAAAGCAAATAGCAAAGATCTTTGAATAGTGAACTTATGTAGCCAAATAACACTATTCGAGTGTCAAACTAAGTAGAGCGTGAACAGAAGTGAAGCTAGGCATCAAACAAAGTAAAATACAAATGCAGAATTCTAGAACATTGACCAACCACTACAATGAAACCAACAACTGTGGAAGCCAATACAAGAAGCGCGCCAAAAACAGCAATTATATGTAGTTATAGGAAATTTAGTTATATTGGACTTGGCACAATCGACAGTGTCTAACAAAAATCATACAAGCTACAGAAATGATCTGGCTTTTAAATCATTGAAACCTTTACATTTGAATATCAGAAATCTTGTCAGAATTTGAGCAGCTTGATAATAGCTCAAGTTAGTTGGTGCAATACTAATCGTTACTTTTTCATTCTTACATCTGAAACAAGCTTTATAGGATATATTGCTTTCTTAATGTCCTTACACCTCTTTAATCTGATAACTAAGAACTCAATCTGCTATTACCAAGTGGAGAACTACAGGAATGTGCAGGAAAGGTTTGAACAAGATTGAGCAGGTTTAGGTATCACACTTTTCCTTTGTAGTGAAAGATCTAGATCACCACATTTTATCCAAAATGATTCACTAGTTTTTTGACAGATGAGAGGGTTGCATCGCCAACCTATTGTCACTGTTAATTAGTGTCCACAACACCCAAAAGAAAAGGAAGAAAAGAAAGTTGATTAGTATCAAATATGATACACCACCTGTCCGTTTTCCTAATCTAAGAGAAATAGCCAGCACAAATTTCAAGCTGCTGAAGGCTTATTACTTTATGCAGACATGTACAGGATAAGCAACAAATGACATCAAGCTGCAAGAAGATGTGGACAGAAATCTTTCTCAAGACAGAAATGTCCTGATAATTTAAATCATAATTTTCACCTCAAAAGCAGTTCCTTTGTTTAATTTTGAAGAATGAAAAACTAGTGCTCCCCTTCTACTTACAAACAAATAGATAAACAACAAAAAAGGTGTGCTTTGGCGAGCTCATCCATAGCAACAAGCAGTTCTCTTCTTCAATACTTGCTAACTGTCCATTCTAGAAAGGGTGCTATACCAAACATTTGCAATATAGAGGTGAAAGTTTAAACCAAATAGTAGATGCACAAAAATAGTAGTAACAAATTATGCTTATTTAAATAACAAATGTCCAGTTCCCTGAACATTAATTCTTCACTTCCTTTCCTATTCTTTCAAAGTATAGCATAAACAATTAAAAAGTAACATAAATTGAATTTCACCCTCAAATGAGTGAAGCCCAAGCTAAATTTCAATACGTTTTGATTTTAGCAGACTACCATCAAAGCTAATTACTAGTAATAACCCATTAAACCCCCGGCATAGTCATTCCAATATCAATCAATTAACTACACACTTCAATCTCAAATTAATTGCAATTAGGCACATGCATGTATTTAAAGCAAAGTAACAATTTTCTAAAACTAGAAAGTTCTTTAAATCTCAGATCTTAATCCCTAGAAAAGCCATGTAAATCTAGAACCAAAACTAAAAAAGACTCCTAACAAACACAGGCCTAACAGTATAAGTTATTACCGAGATCGCCACCGCGTTTGGCGGAGCTGCAATCAGAGAAGCGAGAAGCAACATCTTCAAACTTAGATTTGCCGGAGATGATGTCATCGCGAAAGGCTTTGAGCTGGGTAACGGCGGCGTCTCTGGTAGTGCTACATATAACGCGGCCTTCTGGATCTTTCCATGATGCTTTGCGTCTTGATCCCTCGTGTTTTATCAGTATGTGCGATGCCCTCACTTGGTTCGACGCCATTTTTATCCGCTTTCTTCTCCCACAAGAATTACACACTATCGCCGCCGGTATCCGCTTTATTACTAGTAGCTGTTTTGTGTAGTACTGTAGTGTGTGGAAAAAAATTACTTCATATTTACACCAGCTCCAATAAATAAATCTTTTTTTTGTATAAAGTATATTCTTAATTCATTACTATCACTAATTGTGATAAATTAATAATATTTTTGTGTTATAAATATATTACATTATGAATGTTCATTTAGTACTCCGTTGTAAATAAGCTTCCTGAAGAAGCTTATCCATATGAGACTACGCCGTAAATATGTTTATCTATTTAGTACTCCATTGGAAATAAGCCTCCTGAAGAAGCTTGTCCTTTCGGTACTTCGTTATGAATAAATATTACCCATGGTAGAAGATTATCTATATTTGGCACAACAACTTAGAGTAGCAGCTTACACAGCAGCTTACAAGCAGCTTGCAGTAGCAGCTTACACAGCAGCTTGCAGTGGCAGCTTACACAGCAGCTTCCTTTCTTCTATAAATATAGGAGAATTCAGTTCATTATGTACAAAAGTTTGAAGTTTGAATAATATATCAGTTTCTCTCTATACTTGTCTTTACTTTACTGTCTTTATTTTATAACACGTTATCAGCACGAGACTCTGCCATCTAGAGCAAATACTTT
>AWOL01S0102366.1:0-39567 GCA_000715115.1 Nicotiana otophora
ACCTAGTATACATATATTTATTTCTAAATCAATTTCAGTTATAACTCTAATTAATTAAGCCAGCAGAATGAGTTCAAATAATTCAATTATTACGTGATAAGGTCCTAAGTCTATCCGGGCATAAACATGCTTTAGCTACGTACAGACTTTCGTCGCCTCGTGCGTACGTAGCACCCACAACTAGTTGCACGTAACAATAAATATCACCTAGGGGTAGTTTTTCCCTCACAAGGTTAGACAAGAGACTTACCTCGCTCCAAAGTTCCGTCACCGGCTCCAACGTCTCTCTAACCCCTCGAACCGATGACCATTATTCCAAAACTAGCCCAACAACGTGCAAACCAATCAAAATATACCCCAATAAGTATAATTTAACAATTTATAATGATTCAAAACTCAGTTCAAAAAGCCTACAAAGACAACCCTCAGGCCCACGTGCCCGGATTCCAAAACTCTTTGAAGATAAACTTTACCCATAGCACCACAAACTAAAATATATAACTTATTCCAAATTTCATGTCCAATTTCGTGGTCAAAATCTAAAAATATCAATTTGTAGGTTTTCTACTAAAATTCCAAATTTCTACTAATTTCCATGTAAAAATCTTTACATACTCCAAGTATTTAACTCATAATAGGTAGGAATAGCTTATCTTCCATTACCTCGCTTCTGCGAGGCCGCTTCTACGATGAAGCTTCCGCAGAAGCGGTTGCACCAGCAACCAGAATTCTCCAGCTTTTCCTTAGGTCCAAAATCCGATCCGTTAACCATCTGGAATCCACCCGAGGCCCCCGAGACCTTGACCAAATATACCAACGCATCATAAAACACATTGCGAACTTAGTCGAGGCCTCAAATCATGCCAAACAACATCGAAACTATGAATCGACGATCGAAATCCTTCTTTAACTTTCAAACTTTTAAACTTCGATGAACGCGTCCGAACCATACCAAAGCATTCCGGAATGACGCCAAACTTTGCGTACAAGTCATAAATCACAATACGAATCTATTCCAAGGCTCGGAACCTCAAACGGACATCGATAACACCAAAGTCCACTTCAAATCAAACTTAAGAAATTCTTAAACCTTCAAAATGCCAACCTTCCATAATAAGCACCGAAATACTCCCGGGGTGATCCGATACTCAACTCGAACATATGCTCAAGTATAAAATCACCATACAAACCTATTGGAACCTTTAAATCCCAATTTCAAGGTTATGTATTCAAAAGTCAAACCTTAGTCAATTTTTCCAACTCAAAACTTCCGGAATTAGAATTTTCTTTCTACATCAATCTTGAACTTCCCGAAATTCAATTCCGACCACACGTACAAGTCATAATACCTTAAGTGAAGCTACTCAACGCCTCAAACCGCCGATTGACAACTAGGGCCCAAAACGTCCGTCAGGTCGTTACATTCTCCCCCACTTAAACATACATTTGTCCTCGAACGTGCTATGCACTGCTCCAGAGTTGTCCAAAAACACTGTGCAACACCTTGTGCACCTATCTGTGCCACCCCAACCCAGTTGGGCACATTAGCTCGAGCCGGAATGAAGGTCCTCCCTTTTATATAGTCAATAAGCCTTAGAACTAAATTCCAACTTCTGAATTTCTTTACAAGACTTGATTCTAACATACGAACGCAGTATAAATCTCCACATGCTGAATTCACACATAATCATGCACCCATGCTGACATCACACAATGCACCGCATAACCCATTTCCCCAGGGCAACCTCCTCCAAGCACAACAACTGCAATTTCACTAACCCGGCGCCCGAAGCATACCTCATAACACATATAAGCCCGGTTCCAACTCTTGCAATACTGCCACGACGGAAGAGATGTGTAGAAACTAATAACTGCCTGCCGAATCAACAAATCACGGAGTCTCTCCTCCTGATAGGACCATTACCTCATTTTGACTGAATAATGATATTTTCTCTTTAATGTACCTTATATAAATCTGATTGCACTGATCCCAGGTCCAATAACCTCGTCTCACCCAGTACAAGCTGCTCAAGCAATAAGCCATATCAGACACTACCAAAAATCTTATATGACGCCCACAATGTGCCAACAAGCTACAAAATCGAATGATATACATAAGGAAGAACGAACTCTGGAAAAGGACTACCCAGCCCGCGTAACGAATAAAACGGCCGAATAGATACTGTGAACCTACCACATGGATGAAAAACAAGGCACACAAAATAAGTGTAAGAAACTATGCTCAACATCTTATTGTTGCGGCGTGCAACCCGATCCAACATGACACTGTTGCGGTGTGCAATCCGATCCAATATTGACAATGCTCGTGGCGGCATGCCACCCGATCCAAACAATATACTTACGAAATACCCGAATATCGACCACAAACACGCCAAGTGCATAACATACATCTTAGGGAGACGGATAGCGCCATATGCTACGAAACCCAAGCATAACTAAGGTGCAATAAATGACCTGAATCTCGAGAGCCATCCTGCTCATATACCACCACAAGATACACGGGACCTCAACACATGTGCAAAATCAAGCTGTCTCGCAACCCACGTGGCACAATGTAGGTTGCACAGAATAGTTGACGACGAAAATAACATCCAATGCTCGACGACTCCTCCGTATGCAACGCTATGCTGAATGAACACATCCGACCTGACATAGATCATACATCCACATTAGACCCACCAACGGACCTCAAACCGATTATGATCATACCATACTGGGCTAATAACCTTTCAAGGATCCACAATAGCCCTATTCATGACACCCACGAGCAGTCGTCCCCATCCGGAACAAACTCCCACATTAACAATAGTACCAAAAATCTCCATACTTGGTTTAAATCTTTTAACAATCAAATAACTAATGTGTTACACTCATACAAATTTCCCTGTGGGGTACGCTCCCACGACCTTCCACCCAGGTAGCAAGGTCCGCATATCCATACCACCAACCGTACTAAACTCTATAAAGAAAATCAAGAATCCGCAAATCAATACACACGGCTCGTACACAAAACGCTGTTCTCAGGTGATACTAAAGAAAATGCTAGCTTACTCTGAACATCTGAATTCTCCCCTTCTCATCCGAGCTCGTGACATTCTTGTCGACACTGAGAGTCGCTCACTACACCTATTATGTCGCTACATGAGAGTACACGAATTCATCATGACCCCTGAACTACCAGTAGAATAAACACTTCATTGGATAGAAGCCTTTCACTTAGCTCATTTCAGTAGAGCCAATGCAACACGCAACTGAATTCCCAAATCATAGAAAATATTAACCTCAAGTCATGATCTAAACTGCCATGACTTCTCCGAAATCCATTTACACCACAAGGCCATTTGAATCAGATACCTCCCAAATCAATCAAGTTGTGGTGGCTGTCAAGCTCACGCATATAACCACAAACCACATTTATAACTTCACACGCTGAAGGAACTGAACATTGCCACAATCATGCTGATTCAACCATTACTAACCGACCCAACTTCTTTCAATTTACTCTGGACTTGCCTTAGAAATAATTATAGCTCCATTCAAAACATAACGAACCAAATCCGCACTCATCCCGAGTGACCCACATCATGAGACCACATCGTCTCAATACTCATGAACCACCTCATACTCTCCTTATGCACAGAAGAGCATCTCTAACTAGTACACCCATTCTGCAAGACCTTCAGCGAATCAGAAGTTATTACTTCCTTTACTCCAATACTGCACCGCATACCCGATGATAACATAGAACATTCCAAGTTCCGTTCGCAATTCACTGCGAAAACTCGGTTCTTAACCACAAAACGGACCCGAAACCCTTAGGCACTGCACTTTAATTCTTGACCCCACTAGGACCGTTGTTGAGAGTCACCCACTTTGACCTGATCCCGAACATAACCAAACTTCGACGCTATGCTAGCAGATGAACACCCTCTCAAAGAAGCCACTGGCTGAATACGTTTCCTTGTACATTCCACCCACAAGAAGCATGAACTCTGAGTCTTCCCAAAACCTGCACCTGAATTGATAAGGCGAAGTATAACACACATTCATCAAGTTTCTTGTTCGAATTACTCCTGATAATTTCTTTTCTTAGTCATAAATAATCCACCAATGCATTGATAACCAGAAACTGCACAAGTAGACAACCACGCGATACAATCGTAGACGGTGGTGCTCCCCCACTTAGCTTTAAGCTACCATCACATAATGTAGAGCCCACAACGATTACTCCTTCTCAATTACCATGATCCTATACCGTTAACCCGCCAAATTTCTCGAAGTCTTCTGTTAAGGTTTTCATGAACATTCTGAATCATCAGTCACAATCACATATTTGACCTCTTACAGGGTAGCAAGTAGTATTCTTCGCAGAAACTTCATCAACATCACGTAACCGCTAACCTGCTCACAGGAGATAACTCACCTGTGGAATTCCATGCCGACATCTTCCGATGGCACTGCACTGGGTACAACTACTAAGAAATCAGTAGACCCTCCTGAGCCCGTGCTCATCCACCAGCTATACAAGTCTAATTCATTCCCCATTGACATCAACCGAAAGTCCGACAATACGTTCCAAACTCGAAGTCATGTTGCATCCCAATGATAATCAAGTTTTCACACCCCTCTTCATTTCAAGCAAACTCATTTCTACCATATCCAATCTTCCTCGATACAGTAGCCACCATCCCAAATAAAATCCGAAAACCAAATCTCCTTCCATCATGATTCCCAAACCGCTCTAAACTTTCTCATGGCACTCGGCCATCCTGCCACGGAATCCATATGCTAATATGCCACTCTTAATTTGGTCAAACCATCTTCTTTAAGTAACTTCTTGACATTTGCTTTCCATACTTGACCTGCTAGAAATTCCACCACCACGAGACACCTCCCACCATGTCCTTCCTCGTCCTTCGCTGCCCAAATGCCGCCTCAAATCAAAACCCATCTCTGTAGCACCTGAACTAATAAATTACTACCAACTCAAAACATCCTAGAAGATTATCTTTCTCGAGTCATCAACATTAGAACTACCAATTCGATTCGGAACCACTACACACCGTTATCTCTGATAACTGCTTCTTAGGCGCTATTCCACCACACTCTACCCGAATGCAAAAATCAAAGAAGACTATAACACCGGCGAACCTTAATGCACAAAAGAACGATGATACCGCATCACAAATGAGAATTCCACCACGCTCGAAGATATCAAGTTTCGTTACTTCATCTACCAAACCTGGACATCTATAGTCTGATTGCCTTTCCTTTGCTGGAATTAAATGCCGAACCTCTAAATCATGCACTGAGAAATCCTCCTTTGAAGTCATTCACTGCCTCGACACATAAACATGCACCTTACCATTACACCAACATTGTGCGATAACAATAGACATCGTAGCAATCCGTGCACAGTCCTGAAACCATAGCAAATATAGATACTGAGCTAGAACAAAAGAATATTCTTCCGTAAGGCGACGATAATAGCCTGCCCGAACACGCAGGGAAAAACATCCTGCACCACGCCTGCAGTACCAATACAACTATTCGATGCCCAGTTGATAATAAGAGCTTTACATCGCATAAGATTGAGTAGGAAGGAAATAAAGGCATAAGCCTCAAAGGAATCCAACCGCGCGATGAGAAATCAAGAAGGGAAGTGCTCCTAACATCCCTGTAGCCTCTCGAAGATTAGTATAAACATCTTTGTACCGATCCGCAAGACTCTACTAAACTTGCTCATGACTCGTGAGACCTAAGTGAACCTAACGCTCTGATACCAAGCTGTCATGACCCAAAATCTACTATAGGTCATGATGGCGCCTAACTCCCCCGTGAGGCTAGCCAACGTTAATTTATCAATTTATTTACTCATTTTATTACTTTCGAAATCATAATCGCCATTACTTAAATAGTATAAAGTGGAATTTACAAGGTGAAATGATAATAACTACGTGAACTACAATAACGAACAATCAGTAAGAACCCCCAAAACCCAATGTCACGAGTGCATGAGCATTTTCTAAGGAGTACAATAATAATACAACATCTGTCCCGAATACAATAAGACAAAATAAATAAATAGTACAATGGACACTCGGTGGACTGCGATGCGTTGCCTAGAATGCAGCTCACATAAAGTGTCCTCAACAGGTGCGCCTACGCGCCAAGGTGATCATCAAATGAACCTGTCAGATCCTGCATATTTCGTGCGCACGTACAACATGAGTATGCAAATCAACGCGTACCTAGTAAGTATAGCCTAACCCCGGAGAAGTAGTGACGAGGGGTAGACATCGACACTTACTAAAGGTCCAATACATCAATATAATAAAACCTAAGCAGACATGAAGCATATGGCAATGATGGGGTAAATCTGTAAGTTACATAATCTTCCAATTACTTCTTTTAAAGCATGAATTTTTAAATATTGTATTCTACCTCAACAACTCAGAAAAGGTCAAGTGTCAATATCAAATAAATAAGGAATACCATATAAAATGCCAGGCATCAGTGGAAGGATTAGCTCGTGAATATTCAGACTATAAGGATTCTGCCGAGGTCATTCAGCTCGATCTAGAATAATGTGTACACTGCCCAGGGTCATGCGGCACGAACCATAGATGCATCTATATACTGCAGAGGCATTCGGCCCGCTCCAAAAGAAAATAAAGGAAGTTATCGAATCATGAGACATGTGTTTACAATACAGTACATGAGCACAAAGTGAACATAATCTTTACCGATTCTCAAATAACTAACCAATAACTCAAGGTGATAAGGCTTGGACTAGTATACATATTGAGAAAAGTTTCGAAGATAAACTTTATCCATAACACCACGGACTAAAATATATAACTTATTCCAAATTCCATATCCAGTTTCGTGGTCAATATTCAAAAATACCAATTTCTAGGTTTTCTACCAAAATCCCAAATTTCTACTAATTCCCATGTAAAAATCCGTACATAATCCAAGTATTTAACTCAAAATAGGTGGGAATAGCTTACCTTGCAATAGATGATATAAATCTCCCCTTGAAGCTCTCCAAAAATCACCCAATCCAAGAGAAAATGAAAGAAAGTGGGCCAAAATCCCGTATAAAACCAAGCCCTCTGCCCAGCATTCATCGCACCTGCGGCCACTTGACCGCTTCTGCAGTTCCGCAGGTGTGGTCAAAAATACCGCTTCTGCGGCCAAACAACATCGAAACTACGAATCGACGATCGAAATCCTTCTTTAACTTACAAACTTTCATACTTCAACGAACGCATCCAAACCATACCAAAGCATTCTGAAATAATGCCAAACTTTGCGTATAAGTCATAAATCACAATACGAACCTATTCCACGGCTCAGAACCTCAAACAGACATCGATTACACCAAAGTCCACTTCAAATCAAACTTAAACAATTCTTAAACCTTCAAAATAACAACCTTCCATAATAAGCACCGAAATGCTCCCGGGTGATCCGATACTCAACCCGCACATATGCCCAAGTCTGAAATCACCATACGATTCCGATATTATTCAAATCCCGATTCCAATATTGTTTACTCGAAAGTCAAACCTTAGTCAATTCTTCCAACTTAAAGCTTTCGAAATTAGAATTTTCTTTCCACATCAATCCCGAACTTTCTAAAATTTAATTCCGACCACACATACAAGTCATAATAACTTAAGTGAAGCTACTTAAGGCCTCAAACCGCTGAACGACACTCTAGAGCTCGAAATGACCGGTCGAGTCGTTACAATTATATTGAGGGATGGATCTTCCCTGGACATGGATCTTGTCTGAATCATTTATATTTAGGGATGGATCTTCCCCTGGGCTGGATTGGACTTATGCAATACTGAGTGACTGACTGTTAGTTGAAGTATATATATATATGAGATGGAACTTCCATGGGATGGATTGGCCATATACAGTATTAAGTGACTGAGTATTCTAAGAGTGTGAGTACACGATGCTTTCAGAGTGGTGCATCACATACAGCATGTGCATTGTCATGTAGATGTAGATAGGTCATACTCCTGATATCATTCAGAATTTGATCTATTTTACTTGAAATGAGTTAAACTGTTGAACTTGAAAGCATGCCTACATTTTTGTACTGTTATTTCTATATTGAACTGTACCTTCTGAGTTCGTCACTACCTTTCAGTCCAAAGGTTAGATTTGTTATTTATTGAGTTGGTTGTACCCATGTTACACCTTGCACCTCGTGTGCAGATCCAGGTGCTTCTGGTCACAGCGGTTGCTGAGTTGTGGAGTTCGAAGTTTCAGAGACTATCGAGGTAGCTGCTTGGCGTTCGTAGATCTTGACTCTCCCTCGTTATCTTCCATTTTATGTTTCAGTTGTTATTTCCTAGATGGTGTTTTAGACTGTATTTTTATGTAGATGCTCATGTACTCGGTGATGCCCCGGTTTTGGGAGAGACTTTGAATGGAATTATGATTTCTTACTCTATTTTTAAAAGGTTTTCCTTAATTTTAACAGCTTCAATGTCTTTCAAAGTGTTTGAGTGTTGTAAATGTGTGAGTAGTCGGCTTTCCTAGTATCATGGTAGGCGCCATCATAACAGGTTGGTTTTGGGTCGTGACAAGTTGGTATCAGAGCCTAGGTTACATAGATCTCACGAGTCATGAACAGGTTTAGTAGTCTTGCGGATCGGTACAGAGACGTCTGTACTTATCTTTGAGAGGCTGCAGAACCCTTAGGAAACTTCACATTCTTGTATTCTTGTCGTGCGAATTTGTTCATTCCGGTCACTAAATTTCGGTTGTTCTATTATCTCACAGATGGTGAGGACACGTGCTACCAGTCAGGATGGACAGCCACCAGTGCCACCAGCTAGGGCAGCACCTGCAGATCCACTAGGTGCTCTAGCACAGGAGCAGGTTCCGGATGTAGTTGAGCCAGTGGGGCCAGCTCAGGCAACAGTTATGCCCATTGTGATTCCAGGACTTCAGGAGGCTCTGGCTCTTATATTGACTGTTTGCACTAGCCTTACTTAGGTTGTTTCGGCTCAGGCCGCACCAGCCACTTCTCCAGCCGGGGGAGGTACTCATACCCCCGCCGCCTGTACTTTAGAGCAAGTGATACAGGGACTTCAGACACCGGGGGTACTACCAGCCCAGTCGGTTGCAGTTGCTCAGGCCCATTGGGTCCCGTTATGACTGATGATGAGCAGATGACACTTGAGAGGTTTGGGAGGCTCCAGCCTCCAACATTCAATGGGGATGAGTCTGAAGATTCCCAGGACCTTTTGGACAGGTGCCAGCAGATTCTCTGCACGACATGTATTCTAGAGACCAGTGGGGTCTCATTCACCACTTTCCAGTTTACTAAGACTGCGTTTAGATGGTGGGAGGCCTATGAGAGACGCAGGCCAGTCGGTGCAGCACCACTTACATGGCATGAGTTCTCTGTTCTCTTTTTGGAGAAGTTCGTGCCATAGTCTCGCAGGGAGGAGCTGCGTAGACAGTTTGAGCAGCTTCGTTAGGATGGCATGTCTATGACCCAGTACGAGATGAGGTTTTCGGAGTTGGCTCATCACATAGTTTGGTTGGTTCCCACTGAGAGAGAGAGGATTAGAAGGTTCATTAATGGCCTTATGTATCACCTGCGGTTGCTTATGAATAGGGAGAGGGTATCTGAAGCTACCTTCGACGAGGTGGTTAATATTGCTCGGCAGATAGAGATGGTATGTAGTCAGTAGCGCAGAGAGAGGGAGGCCATGAGGCCTCGTAGCTCGGGTGGTTTCAGCGGTGTCCCTTCTGGGGGCTAGTTCTACCCTAGCAGGAGACGTCCTTATAGGCTCACGCAGACAGTTTGTCCGGCTCACCATGGTGCATCATCCAGCTATGGTTCATACAGCGCTCATTAGGGTCAGTCATCTCTCAATGCCCTTCTGTCTCAGAGTTCGTCTCGTGGACTATCAACTTAAGGTTCATCTATACCAGGTCCTTCTGATAGTTATTCTGGCTCTCGGGGTCTGCCTCAGTACTCACCGCCATTTGCAGGGTGGTGTTGTTTTGAGTTTGGAGATTTGGGTCACATAAAGAGACATTGTCCCCACCTTTTGGGAGGTCTAACTCAGCAGAAGAGTCAGACTACGACTTCAACACCAGTTACATCACCACCCACCCAGCCAACTCGGGGTAGGGCTCAGTCAGCTAGGGGTCGCCCAAGAGGGGAAGGCCAATCTGGTGGCGGTCAGGCCCGACTCTATGCTATTCCTTCTAGACCAGATGTTGTTGCTTCAGATGCAGTGATTACATGTATTGTCTTAGTATGCCACAGGGATGCGTCTGTATCATTTGACCCTGGTTCCACTTATTCATACGTATTATCGTATTTTGCTCATTATCTGGATATGCCCCATGAGTCCTTAGTTTCATCTGTTCATGTGTCTATGCTAGTGTGCGACACCATTGTTGTGGACCGTGTATATCGGTCGTTTGTAGTGACTATTGGGGGATTGGAGACTAGAGTTGATTTCTTATTGCTAAGTATGGTTGATTTCAACGAGATTTTGGGTATGGATTGGTTGTCTCCATGTCATGCTGTTCTGGATTGTCACGTAAAGACCATGATGTTGGCGATGCCGGGGTTTCCAAGGATTGAGAGGAGAGCATTTCTAGGCTATGTTCCCAACAGAGTAATTTCATATTTGAAGGCTCGTCGGATGGTTGGGAAGGGTTTTTATCTTATTTTGCCTTTGTGAGGGATGTTGGTGTTGATACTTCTCATATTGATTCTGTTCCGGTGGTGCGAGATTTTCCGGAAGTGTTTTCTGCAGACCTGCAGGGCATGCTGCCCGACAAGGATATTGACTTTGGTATTGACTTGGTACTGGGAACTCAAACCTATTTCTAATCCTCTGTATCGTATAACACCAGCTGAGTTGAAGGAATTGAAAGAGCAGCTTCAGGAACTCCTTGATAAGAGGTTTATTAGGCTTTGTGTGTCACCTTGGGGTGCACCAGTCCTGTTTGTGAAGAAGAAGGATGGTACTATGCAGATGTGCATCGATTATAGGTAGTTGAACAAAGTTACAATTAAGAACAGGTATCCGTTGCCGCGCATTGATGATCTATTTAACCAACTTCAGAGAGCGAGGGTGTTTTCCAAGATTGATCTGAGGTCTGGGTATCACCGGTTGAAGATTTGGGACTCGAATATTCTAAAGACACCATTCAGGACCCGTTATAGTCATTATGAGTTCATTGTGATGTCTTTTGGGCTGACCAATTCCTCAGCTGCATTCAGGCATCTGATGAACAACATATTTCAGCCTTATCTTGACTCGTTTGTCATAGTGTTCATTGATGATATCCTGGTGTACTCACGTAGCCAGGAGGAGCATGTCCAGCATTTGAGGATTGTACTATAGAGGCAGATGGAGGAGAAGCTTTATGCCAAGTTCCCCAAATATGAGTTTTGGCTTAGTTTAGTGGCATTCTTGGGGCACGTGGTGTCCATTTGGGGGATTCATGTTGATCTGAAGAAGATTGAGGTGGTTCAGAGTTGGCCCTGACCGTCTTCAGCTACTGAGATCCAGAGCTTTCTTGGCTTGGCCAGTTATTATCGTCGCTTCGTGGAGGGGTTATCATCTATTGCATCTCCCTTGACTAAATTGACCCAAAAGGGTGCTACTTTCAGGTGGTCAGATGAGTGTGAGGAGAGCTTTCAGAAGCTCAAGACTGCCTTGACCACAACCCCAGTTCTAATTCTACCTTCAGCTTCTGGTTCTTATACAGTGTACTGTGATCCTTCTCGGATCGATATTGGGTGTGTATTGATGCAGGAGGGTAGAGTAATTGCCCATGCTTTGCGACAGTTGAAGCCCCATAAGAAGAACTACCCTGTCCATGATTTGGAGTTGGGTGCCATCATTCATGCATTAAAGATTTGGAGGCAGTATCTATGGTGTGTCTTGTGAGGTATTTACAGATCATTGGAGTCTCCAGCACTTGTTCAAATAAAAGGATCTAACTTTGAGGCAGCAGAGATGGTTGGAGCTGCTAAAGGACTATGATATCACTATTTTGTATCATCCTGGGAAGGCCAATGTGGTGGTCGATGCCTTGAGTAGGAAGGCAGTGAGTATGGGTAGCCTTGCATTCATTCTTGTTGGTGAGAGACCGCTTGCAGTTGATGTTCAGGCTTTGGACAACCAGTTCGTGAGATTAGATATCTCAGAGCCTAGTCGGGTTCTAGCTTGTGTGGTTTCTCGTTCTTTCTTGTATGATCGCATCAGAGAGCGCCAATATGATGATCCCTATTTTCTTCTCCTTAAGGACACGGTTCAGCATGATGATGTTAGAGATGTTACTATTAGGGATGATGGGATGTTGAGGATGTAGGGTCGGATCTGTGTGCCTAATCGGCTATTCGACTACGTGAGTTGATTCTTGAGGAGGCTCATAGTTTGCAGTATTCCATTCATTCGGGTGCTGCAAGGATGTACCAGGATTTGAGGCAGCATTATTGGTGGAAAAGAATGAAGAATGATATAGCTGGATTTGTAGTTCAGTGCCTTAATTGTCAGCAGGTGAAGTATGAGCATCAGAGACCGGGCGGATTGCTTAAGAGGTTAGAGATTCCAGAATGGAAATGGGAGCGGATCACCATGGATTTTGTAGTTGGGCTCCCACGGACTTTGAGGGAGTTTGATGCTATTTGGGTAATTGTGGATCGCTGACCAAGTCCGCATACTTCATTCCAGTTGGGACTACTTATTCTTTATACCGGTTGGCTGAGATTTACATTCGCGAATCGTTCGCCTTCACGGTGTGCCAGTGTCCATCATTTCAGATCGGGGCACATAATTTACATCACAGTTTAGAAGAGCCGTGCAGCGAGAGTTGGGCATCCAGGTTGAATTGTGTACTATATTTCACACTCAGACGGACGGACAGCCCGAGTGCACTATTTAGATATTGGAGGACATTTAACGCACTTGTGTCATTGATTTTGGGGGTTTATGGGATCAGTTTCTGCCGCTCGCGGAGTTTGCCTACGATAATAGTTATCAGTCGAACATTCATATGGCTCCGTGTGAGGCTTTGTAATAGAGACGGTGTAGATCTCTAGTGGGTTGGTTTGAGCTGGGTGAGGCTAGGCTATTGGGTACTGACTTGGTACAGGATGCTTTAGACAAGGTTAAATTGATTCAGGATCGGCTTTGCACGGCGCAGTCCAGACAGAAGAGTTACGCCGATAGGAAGGTTCGTGATATTGCTTACATTGTTGGGGAAAAGGTACTGCTCAAGGTTTCACCCATGAAGGGTATTATGAGGTTCGAGAAGAAGGCCAAGTTAAGATCTCGGTATATTGGGCCTTTTGAGGTACTCCAGAGGATTGGAGAAGTGGCTCACAAGCTTGCCTTGCCACATAGTTTGTCGAGTGTGCATCCAGTATTTCATGTTTCTATGTTCCAGAAGTATGTCGGCGATCCTCTCATGTTTTAGATTTCAGCACGGTTCAGCTGGATGGTGATTTGACTTATGATGTGGAGTCGGTGGCCATTTTGGATCGACATGTTCGAAAGTTGAGGTCAAAGGACATAGCTTCAGTGAAGGTGCAAGGGAGAGGTCAGTCAGTCTAGGAGGCTACTTGGGAGACCGAGCGGGAGATGCGAAGCAGATATTCACACATATTTGAGACTCGAGGTACGTTTCTAGACCCGTTCGAGGACGAACGTTTGTTTAAAAGGGGGAGAATGTAACGACCCGGCTGGTCGTTTTGAGAGTTGTAACCCCGTTCCCCCATTTGCTGCTCATTTTATACTTTATAGCTATTATGTTACTTGCCGGGGTAGTCAGTTCATGTCCGGTAAGTTTTCGGAATGAACTGAGACACTTAGTCTCAAGGATGAAAGCTTAAGTTGAAAAGGTTAACCGAATGTGGACTTAGGTGTAGACGACTCCGGAATGGAGTTTTGATGGTTCAGTTAGCTCCATTGGGTGATTTTGGACTTATGAGCGTGTCCGTATTGTGGTTTGGAAGTCCGTAATGGAATTAGTCTTGAAATGGCGAAAATTAGATTTTTGGAAAGTTTGACCGGGAGTGAACTTTTTGATATCGGGGTCGGATTCCAATTCTAGAAGTTGGAGTAGGTCCGTAATTTCAAATGTGACTTGTTTGCAAAATTTGGGGTCGATTGGACATGATTTGATAGGTTTTGGTGTCGTTTGTAGAAATTGAAATTTTCTAAGTTTCAATAGACTTGAATTGGGGTGCGATTCGTGTTTTTGATATTGTTTGAGATGATTTGAGAGCTCGACTAAGTTCGTATCGTGTTTTAGGACTTATTGCTATATTTGGTTGAGGTCCCGGGGGCCTCAGGTTGATTTCCAATAGTTAACGGATTGGAAATAGGACTTGGTGCATGGCTAAAGCAGAGGGTCTGCTGGTGTAATCGCACCTGTAGAGCTTTGATCGCTGGTGCGAGCTGAGGAGCGAAGATGCAGCCAAGATTGGGGAGGATTGTGGTCGTAGGTTCGAGGAGTTTTCCGCACCTGCGTGGCCGCAGGTGCGGCATGATGAGCACAAAAGTGAAGGGTGCGTAGGTGCGATGGGAAATCCACACCTACGATTGCGCAGATGCGAGGTTGAGGACCACAAAAGCGGAGGCCCAGCTCTAGTGATTTACCGCAGAAGCGGGTGGAATATCACTTCTACAACGCCGTAGATTAGGCTGAAGGAGCCCCTCCGGAGTCTATACACACTCCCAACGAGCGCAGCTAATTATATTGAGGGATGGATCTTCCCTGGACATGGATCTTGTCTGAATCATTTATATTTGTGGATGGATCTTCCCCTGAGCGGATTGGCCTTATGCAGTACTGAGTGACTGACTGTCAGTTGAACTATATATATATATGGGATGGATCTTCCCTGGGATGGATTGGCCATATACAGTACTGAGTGACTAAGTATTCTGAGAGTGTGAGTACACGATGCTTTCAGAGTGGTGCATCACATACAGCATGTGCATTGCTATGTAGAAGTAGAGAGGTCATACTCCTCATATCATTCAGAATTTAATCTATTTTACTTGAAATTAGTTTAACTGTTGAGCTTGAAAGCATGCCTACATTTTTGTTCTGTTATTTCTATATCAAACTATACGTGCTGAGTTCGTCACTACCTTTCAGTCCAAAGGTCAGATTTGTTACTTATTGAGTTGGATGTACTCACGCTACACCCTACACCTTGTGTGCAGATCAAGGTGCTTCCGGTCACATTGGTTGATGAGTCGTGGAGTTCGGATTTTTGGAGACTATCAAGGTAGCTATTTGGCGTTCGCAAACCTTGACGCTCCCTCCTAATCTTCCATTTTATGTTTCAGTTGTTATTTCCTAGACAATGTATTAGACTGTGTTTTTATGTAGATGCTCATGTACTCGGTGACGCCCCGGTTTAGGGAGAGATTTTGTATGGAATTATGATTTCTTACTCTATTTTTAAAAGGTTTTCCTTAATTTTAAATGCTTCCATATCTTTCAAAGTTTTCGAGTGTTGTAAATGTCTGCGTAGTCGGCTTAGGTCATGACATTCTTGCAAGGTCGAAATTCGAGGACGGATTTTCTTCAAGAAGAGGGGAATGATAGCATCCTAGGAAGCTCAACTATATTCAAGGACAAGAATGAAGCTTTGGAATCTCAAAGAGGGTCTTTAACAAGATGTCAAGCTAAAGAGTTGCAAAACAAGGTCATATTATTTTATGGACCAAATTTATGTCCAAGAAGAGGAGTATTGGACCCCAAGAGATCCTTTGAAGAGGGTCCTAATTGGTCCACTTTTGGACTATTTTGGCACATAAAATATGTCCAAACTTGCAGCCCAATAAGTACTACATGAAGTCACGTTTTTATAACATGAAAAAGTCTTACTTAATGTTAAATGCCCTTCAAGATTCTATCCAAGATTGGTTTTGGACTTTCAAGATCCTATCCTAAGGTAGTTGTACTTTTTGTCCAAAGTAGTTCGTACTTTCTTTCTTTTCTATTATTTCTAAGATTTTCAAGATTCGTTTTGGAATTTCAAGATCCTATCCTAAGGTAGTTGTACTTTTTGTCCAAAGTAGTTCGTACTTTCTTTCTTTTCTATTATTTCTAAGATTTTCAAGATTCGTTTTGGAATTTCAAGATCCTATCCTAAGGTAGTTGGACTTTTTGTCCAAAGTAGTAAGGACTTTCTTTCTTTATATTTTTGGCAGAATTTCGTGAATCCCTCTATATATAAAGGATGTCTGCATTATTTTTAGGGGACATTATGATAGGCAATATTAACAAAAATCGTGAGATTTTTCTTGCACTCTTGTGTGTGGCTACTCTTGGATTTATTCTTCAACCTTCAAGAATCAACTTAATGTGGTAATATTAAACCCTTTTCGATCTTAGATCACTTCTAGGTATTCAAGAAAGGTGATATGTTCACGCTTATTGTTGTTCTTGTTATTCTAAAGGGTCGGATTTTACAATCTATCTCTTATTTTTAATTCTCTACCAAAGGCGATTAGTTCTTCGTTAGCTAATTGTTGTTGCTAGGATTCAACTTCAAGAATAGACTTCTTGAATTGAAGAAACTCTTTCTTGAATTCAATCGATCTTTAACTTTTGTCTTTTTTGTTTCCCTATTTCCTTTTAGCTTCCGCACGTTTCTTGCTTTTCTTGTTTTTCTTTAGTAATTATTGAATCCCCTATTGTGTTGTTATCACTTCAGATGAACAGAAGGAGAAAATTAGAATAAGGAAGGAAAAGAGAATGGAGGAGAAAGCGGGCCAACTATGGATTGAGGAAGCTGTGATTGAGGAACAGGTGATTGAGGAAGCTGAGGATTCTGAAGAAGAAGTGGAGATTGAGGAACTTACCGAGTTTACCGGGTTTATTGAAGAATCAACTGGGGAAAAGGTGGCCAACTACGTAAGAGGCATTGACCTTTCATGTGGTATCTCATGGGCATCCATCGAAAAGGTATTCTTTCCTTTTCGATTTAAGCCAAGACCTGGCCAGTTATCTACGCATTACCTTCTTGGAATTCTGCACTTTCAAACCAAAACTATATATGTGTACGTGTTACATCCCATATTTTTGTATGTTATAAGTTAATCGACGTAAGTTCGGGAATGAGATTATTTTGATATTATAAGCATTATTCTATTTCAAACAAGTGAGAGGGTAATCAAATTGAAGAAAATGAGTTTCGTGGAAGATTGTCATTTTGGGATAAAATACGGCCCGAGCTAAAGTACCCGGTATTTATGAACTAGTGCCATACAAGGTACCACATGGCCATGACAGTAAAATGTATAAGGTATGTTAAAAGTGATTAGTATTTTAAGTAAGTTAAGGTAATTCTTAATTACGTGAGTAATTGATTAATTATTGGGTAATGGGATATTACTTAATTTATTAAGGAATTATTGGGTGATTAATTAAAGAATTGGATAAGATTAGACCCTCCCCCACGTGGTAGCAAGCCACCCCAAGAATTATGACTCTTAAGTAATTATATTATGTGGCAAGATTAGAGATGTGAGATTTGGCAAGTCTTAAGAACGTGAGTCACATATCCATTTAATAAAGGAGAGCCATTGTAAGTCTTAATAACGCGAGTCACATATGCATTTAATAAAGGAATCCATTGTAAGTCTTAAGAACATGAGAGTCACATATTCATTTTTAAGAACATGAGAGTCACATATCCATTCTTAAGAACGTGAGAGTCATATATCAGAACATGAGATTTGGCAATTATAAGGGAGTACGATGCAATCTTTCTCAAGAATATCATACAGATTGTTCCCTATTTCAATCTCGTCGTTACGTGTTTCGTCGCAAGTAACGTGTGTTAGAGGGATTGTCAAGAGAATCGGCTCAGGTATGTTAAGGCTATCCCTTCTTTCTTTTGGCATGATCCATATGATACAAACGAAATGAGTAAATGCACAATTTTCATAAATGACTCTATTCATAGAAGTACTAGGGGTGTCTATATTCTGGATTCCCCATGTGAATTATTATTATATCTTCTGTTCATGGGTCTCAGAAAAATACGTATTTGATAAAGTTTATCCGAAAGGCATATTAATTTTATGATATTCCGAGAAATCTTAGTAACGTATTTCTTATGCATTTCATGCATTTATACATGTATATTGGCCCATGACAAAATGGCATTATATACGCGTATATTATATGTATATGAGATTTGGGGAAAAGGCTATGGCGTTATATACGCACCACCACCTGATCAGCTGGTATACGTTGATGATTTGCCCATAGTGGCCGAGATGATATGATGGGATGCCCTCAGAGGCTTGATGACGTTATAAACGCATATACCTAAGCATGGTATGATATTTATATGCATATGCATGACATTGTAAATATTAATGACTCATAGAGTTATTCAGACATACATGTCGAGTCTTTTACTCCATGTTTTTCTCATGTCTATTGTTTACTGATTTTCATTCCTTAGATACTCGGTACATTATTTGTACTGACGTCCCTTTTGCTTGTGGACGCTGCGTTTCATGCCCGCAGGTCCCGATAAACAGGCCGAGAGTCCTCCAAGTAGGCTATCAGCTCAGGGAATATGTTGGTGCGCTCCATTTGCTCCGGAGTTGCTATTGGTCAGTATGATTAGGACATGTGTTGATTAGTATGGTAGGGCTCTGTCCCGACCTTTATGACATTTATGTATCCTTAAAGACTTGTAGACATATGTCGTGTACGTGAAAGATTGTACGGTGTTATCGGCCACTGTGGGCAAAACATCAACGTATACCAGCTGATCAGGTGGTGGTGCGTATATAATGCAGTAACCTTTTTCCCATATCCCACATACATATATATACATATATACACGTATATAACGCCGTCTGGTCATGGGTCAATGTACATGTATAAATGAATGCAATGCATGATAAGTACGCCAATAAAATCTCTCGGAACGTCATGAGACCATTATACCTCTGATTAATATCATGAAACAAACTTTATCAACTTACGTATTTTATGAGACCCATGAACAAATGATAGAATAATATGACACATGGGGAATTAAGAACATAAGCATCTCTAGTATTTCTATTAATAGAGTCATTTATGGAAATTGTGCATTTGCTCGCTTCGTTTGTATCGTATAGATCATGCCAAAAGAAAGAAGGGGTAGCCTTAACATACCTGGACCGATCCTCTTGACGATCCCTCTAATACATGTCCATTTCGACAACGTGTAACGACAGATCAAAGTAGGAAAAAATCCGTTTGATATTCTTGAGAAAGATTTTACCCTGCTCTCTTAGAATTGTAAATCTCGTTGCTATTACTCAGTATAACTTTGTGTAAACTTTTTTTGAAGCTATCCATGTTGCCATAGCAGATCCGTTATGCTATCTTTCCTAAGTGAATGAATAAATTAGAAAGTCCGTTATTGTAGTGGTGTGGGCCCCACTTGATAAGGCTTATGTTAGCCACCCAAAAATCTCTTAAAATGCCGCCTATCTTCCTAAACCAAGAGTCATTACTTGGTTTTTTTATCCAACCTTATGGGCTGCCACGTTGGGAGCCTTAATCTTATCCAATTAATTCATTAATTATTCACTAATCTCTTAATTATCTTGTTAATCTCTCACTGATCAATAATTGCACAATTATCCATATAATTAAGAATTATCTCAAATTACTTAAAATGCTACTCACTTTTAACACACTTTATACACCTTACTATCATGGTCATGTGGTACCTTGTATGACACTAGTCCATAAATACCGGGTATTATAGCTCGGACCATATTTTATCCCAAATTGTTAAATTTTGAAGAAACTCATTTTCTTCGATTCGCTTACCCTCTCACCTTCACGAATTTACTTATCAGTTGTTTGAAATAGCAAAATGCTTATAATCTCAAAATAATCTCATTCCCGAACTTAAGTTGATTAACTTATGATAAAACTTCAAGTACGGAAACATGGGGTGTAATATCATTCTCCCCTTTGGAACATTCGTCCTCGAATATTGACCGATGCACTTATCATTATCATAACCTATAGCTCTTGCGAATACTTTAGTACTCTCCTTTCCATCTAGGCAACTATTCTGTGAATAAATCCAAAGGCTAGGGCATTCCTCCCTTTAGGTCTCTTTCTCACACCACGACTTGTGGTCGGAATTCTTCCAATCTCGTAACTGTTGCTACCTTTTGTCATGCAGTATGTACGACTTTTTCCTTGTATGTGCTTCTATGTGATTCTTCTCTCCTTTTTCCTCCAGCCTTTAGCCAATCTCTAGGCTTCACTTTGTGAACATATATATAATTATAACAAGCTGCCCCTCTGGGTGTCTATAGGTATACTTGAAGTTCTTCGCTCGGTACTTTGTTGAACTTACGAATATTGCTATATCTTGTTTCATAGACCCAGTTGTCTATCCATATGATTTTACTGCATCTAGATAGGTCACATACTATATCATAACTCGTACTTCGATTTATCGTTGCTGAGGTCTACTACTAAACTCCAGGTTACTCTCTCGCTGCTTATCATGTATGTATAAATCTAAGTCCTTTAATGCTTCCTTGTTACTGTTTATCTTAAGAATGATAGCCGGATCTTATCTCATACTGTTGACTTTTAACCATCTATTTTTGATTCGCCTTAATATTGATCTATAATCTACCACTAATAACTTGACCTCTTATGTAACACTGCCGCTAGGGCTCACGTCGCATCAAGGAACATTATAAGTGATTTTCCTAATCCACCTGGGGGCGATACTATACTTCCATAACCATATTTCATAGCATCCCAATGTGATTCACATTATGTGGGTATTTTAATCCTGTACACTTCATGAAATCCCCTTTTTTTTGTTTTTGTTTTTCAAATCATTACTCAATCGAAGGTCCAAACGTCACCCTTTATCTATTACAATTACACCCTTATCCTACTATCAGGGCAGCATTCCATCTATTCTAAGTGCTACTAGTCTTAGACTCCTTTGAGTTCATTCAGGCTATACTGAGCTTTCTATAACATATAGAAACCATCATCTCTCTTGTTTTCATAGGCTTAATCCAGAGGACTTATCATTCTCATCACCTTCGCTCTCGCCCTTTCTTATCCTTACTCCTGTCTTCCTAAAACCTTGTCTCTTTACCATACTTTAGCTTGCGACCTACACATATCTATTTATACTACTCGCAACCTTCCTTTAACTTTCTTGCATCGTAGATTTCCTTATGTCCTCCTGGAACATCAAGCGAGACATCACATTATTTCTAACTCTTCTTCACTCTCTTAACTAGACCTCTCGATACTTAGAAACCATATGTTGGAAGATATGCCACTGACGACGCCGCTACCATTCCTAGATACCGAATCCCAGCGCTTCTAACCTTCTGCATTTGAGTATCTCATACGTTGTTCACCTTTACCTTACTTACCTTAAAATCTCGCATCATATCTTCTATCTTTTTCATGAACTCTCTTCCACATAGGTATAATTCACATCCACAACTTGAAGCTCTATTATAACACTTGCACCTTTGGTGCATACATAATCCGGTGGAAGCTTCATACTGACTTCTTATGAGGCTGGTACTCTTCTAATTGGCTTTCTCGTAGAGCCGTTATAGAGTATGGTTGTTGTACTATATCTCTTGTACCTCTGATATTAAGAGTGATTCTGCAATGTTCTCAATCATAATGTCCATAATTTTCTGGGTCCAATAATCAGACTCCTGATTTACTCAGTTACTGTAACTCTTTAGTTTCCTCTTCTTTCTGCTCAACCTTTATGTAGGCTTAAGCTATCTTCCGATTTATGGCTCCTGGTATTACTTTAGCCTTTCATGGGCGCTATGGAATATCCATGAGTAATCTTCTAATGATTCAATCCTTTGTCTACGACTTGGACTCAATTCTTTCTTTTAACTTATACCAGAGTCTTCTATGGCTGTATGATTGTCAACATATATGCTGCATGGATAATATTCCAAAATCTTGAGTGCATTCATAATGTAACTAACTCTGGATCATTGATCGAATAATTCCTTTCGTTCTTTCTCAGCTTTCTTTAAATGTAAGCTATTACCTTTCCTGGTCTTTCAGCCCCCTTGTTGCATGCATACTTAGCTTGACTTAGTTCCCACGCATGCCGGAGTTTTCGTGCAACTCATATGATCTCGAATATTACTTTTGATTTTACTTCCCATTCATTATCCATGGTAAGTTCCACTTTCTTATGGAGTGCATACAATGTTTGAGACTGTTGTTACAAGACCACTTCCTTTGTAGGTCACTGTGCTTTGGTCGAAGCCCTCTTCCTTATTCCCTCAGCTAGTCTTTCATTATAGTACTTAGGGAGGACCCTCTGACTCTTGTAAAGCTGTGAGCTTATTACGTCGTATACCCAATAGAATTTTTGATGTCCTTCCTCACGTATAATTATCCGTAGTTACTTACTTCCACGCCCTTGTGCTTGTAGGGTTGTTCCTGAGCTGTTATTTTGGTTGTCTTCCCAGTGGTACTCTCTTTTATTTCCATAATACTCATATGGTACCTTTAACTACCCCAGCTCCTATCTGAATATTTCTCAAGGATCACGATATTATTATTTGTGAGACTGGATTCGCTATGTTGGGGTTCACTATCTTTATCTTGCACGATCTACTGATTTGTCTGTGTTCTCTTGTTTAGCCATAACTAGGCTCTTCCTGGATCAACTACTAGCTACTCATTGGCCCATTCTCATATCATATTCCGCGTAATCTTCTTGGGTTATTCCTTTTGTCTAAACTTACCTCTTGCACTGGCTCCTTATTTATCAAAAACATCCCGATCTGGAACCCTTACTTCCTCTCCTTAACGTCATGCTTGCATAATGTTCTGGAATCGTAGCATATCTGTAGGATTTGAATAAGTGCAATCTCATCCCTTTCTCATTTTCATCGCATTCTTCCTTTACCATTCCATAGTTACTAGAACCACTTAATTCTGACTTAATGCCACATTACTCCATATTCCACCTTTAGGGGAGCACTAATATTTAGTGCTACGATGATCTACGTATAGATGTTTTACCTTTTCATCTTTGGTGTCTTTTCACATCATCGATGGCCCTTACTCGCCTCACGGTAATCCTTCTATACCAAGGATAATAAAATTCCTTACTCACGAGGGACACACCTAGTGTAACTGGCACATACAACCCCTTAAGCTTAACTTTGCTCACATTGCTTGCTTTAGGGAAGCGTCTTCCTGAATGACCATTCTCTGAATTTCTCGTGAATCTTCTTCTGTTGTCCATTCTATTATCGCCGGAACGAAATATAAAATTCTCATGATGTCGACCATTATCAAATCACTCAATCCCTAATTCATGTTTAATTTACCTTGTCACCAGCCCATAACGATTTCTATTACTCTGGGGTCTAACTTTTCCTTCTGGTAATCATGTTAGAGTCACAAACTTACTTCTTGAAATGAGGATATGACTTTATGGCCTATACCCTTTTATTGTCTCAAGGCCTGTCACCTCTCGTCTTTTCTTTCACTTGACTATAAACTCTGTAATACTGTCATCTTTTTGATCTACCGTTGTCATCCATTTATCACATCTTACTCATAATGCTTCATTAACTATCTGCTTATTTCCCTACTAACATTTTTGTCTATCACTTTATTCCGAAAACTTCAACAAGACATTCTTTTGCTTTTAGCTCCCCTTGCTCCATCCACTGGCTCTTCGGGTTGCCTAACATTCTCTCTCTACTAGGGACGGGAGTCACACTAAGATAATATTTATCCCTTCCAGGCTTCCAGTGCCTATCTTTGTAGTATTTATATCTAGTTGTACTATTTTAGAGTGCACATCTGGGCGTCGCACAAGGAGATCTATTAACATATTTGCAATATCCTTCGGAAATGTCAGCTAATGCTAACAATCCATCCACCATTTTGGGTTACCCTAACCCCAGCTAGATCCTGATATCCCGCCTTCTCTTATACTACTTCTGTTAGCCCTCATAGGGCATAAATGAGATGGGTGTGGCCAATTGTACATACCTCTATTATTGTTGAAGGTAACTCAAAAGGCTTATATTCCTCTCCGATATTCTTCATTAGCTGGGTAGCTCGTACCCTTTTTCATCTTGCTTCTTTTACTTGCTGAAACTTGTGTCTACCTTCCCATTCTCTTATTCTTTTTTACCGTAAGAGTGGTTAGACATTCTTGCTTTAGGGATCCTTATCAAGAGGTTTACACATCTTACTACACACATGATCTGCTGAATACCTCATATTTATCCATCATAAGCATGATGCAAAAATTGAGTTCCTCTGACTCAACTCTTCCACAGCTATATCTCTTACCAACCGTCTTTCTGGATGTAGGCATCGTCGTATTATGAATAAGATAGAGTTTAGGAAATTGAGTTCTTACAACTGATCTCTACCATACGATCTAGAGTAAGAAGAAAGAGTGACAGTCCTAAGTGCCCTGTAGCCTCCTGCTTGTAAGTGTGGTGCATGACACACCCATAAACAAGACTCTACTAGGCACGGCTTGTAAACTTCCTATGACAAAACTACTCTGATACCAATTTTGTCATGACCCAAACCAATGGGCCACGACGGACATCCGACACCTTACTCAACCGAGTACCGATGTAATATATCTTGTTTATCGTACTATCATTGGTAAATAGGCCAAAATATTATCATGAAATAACTAGAATGAAACATGAAGGAACACTCATCATAGGACGACCTAACATGTAATACAAACTTATACATATGACATATGGTGCTAGAATAATATGACACATGGGGAATTAAGAACATAAGCATCTCTAGTATTTCTATTAATAGAGTCATTTATGGAAATTGTGCATTTGTGCGCTTCGTTTGTATCGTATAGATCATGCCAAAAGAAAGAAGGGGTAGCATTAACATACCTGGACCGATCCTCTTGACGATCCCTCTAATACATGTCCATTTCGAGAATGTGTAACGGCAGATCAAAGTAGGAAAAAATCCGTTTGATATTCTTGAGAAAGATTTTACCCTGCTCTCTTAGAATTGTAAATCTCGTTGCTATTACTCAGTATAACTTTGTGTAAACGTTTTTTGAAGCTATCCATGTTGCCATAGCAGATCCGTTATGCTATCTTTCCTAAGTGAATGAATAAATTAGAAAGTCCGTTATTGTAGTGGTGTGGGCCCCACTTGATAAGGCTTATGTTAGCCACCCAAAAATCTCTTAAAATGCCACCTATCTTCCTAAACCAAGAGTCATTACTTGGTTTTTTTATCCAACCTTATGGGCTGCCACGTTGGGAGCCTTAATCTTATCCAATTAATTCATTAATTATTCACTAATCTCTTGATTATCTTGTTAATCTCCCACTGATCAATAATTGCACAATTATCCATATAATTAAGAATTATCTCAAATTACTTAAAATGCTACTCACTTTTAACACACTTTATACACCTTACTATCATGGTCATGTGGTACGTTGTATGACACTAGTCCATAAATACTGGGTATTATAGCTCGGACCATATTTTATCCCAAATTGTCAAATTTCGACGAAACTTATTTTCTTCTATTCGCTTACCCTCTCACCTTCACGAATTTACTTATCACTTGTTTGAAATAGCAAAATGCTTATAATCTCAAAATAATCTCATTCCCGAACTTACGTCGATTAACTTGCGACGAAACTTCAAGTACGGAAACATGGGATGTAACAGGAGGGCATGTCAGTTACCCAGTACGAGATGCGGTTTTCAAACTTGGCTCGTCATGCAGTTTGGTTGGTTCCCACTGAGAGGGAGAGGATGATGAGGTTCATTGATGGCCTCCACTATCAGTTGCGTTTTGTTATGACTCGGGAGAGTGTATCAAGTGCTACGTTCTTAGTCAGGAAGCATGAGGAGAGGGAGGCCAAGAGGCCTCGTGGATCGGGTGGTTTCGGCAATGTTCCTTCGAGGGGTCAGTTCCACCACAGTAGGGGTTGTCCTTATAGGCCCGCTCAGATGGCTCGTCCAGTTCATCGGGGCGCATCAGCTACTCATGGATCATACAGTGCTCGACCAGGTCAGTCATCTCTCAATGCACTCCCAGCTCAGAGTTCATCTCGTGCACCTTCAGTTCAGGGTTCATCTACACCAGGTTCTTCTGGTAGTTATTCTAGTTCTCAGGGTCTGCCTCAATATTTGCTACATCTTCCGAGAGGGGATGTTTTGAGCATGAAGAGTTGGGTCATATGAAAAAGTTTTGTCCCCACCCTACGGGAGGTCCAGTTTAGCAGAGAAGTCAGGCCACGACTTCAGCACCAGTTACTTCACCACCCGTCCAGCTAGCTCGGGGTGGGGCTCATGCAGCTAGGGGTCTCCCTAGAGGGGGAGGCCGATCAGGTGGCAGTTAGGCTTGATTCTATGTTATTCCTGTCAAGACATATGCCATTGATTCAAACACAGTTATCATAGGTATTGTCTCAGTATGCCACAAGGATGCTTCTGTATTATTTGATCCTGGTTCCACTTATTCGTATGTATCATCATATTTTGCTCATTATCTGGACATGCCCCATGAGTTCTTAGTTTCATCTGTTCATGTATCTATGCCAGTGGGCGATACTATTGTTGTGGACCGTGTGTATCAGTCGTGTGTAGTGACTATTGGGGGATTGGAGACTAGAGTTGATCTCTTATTTCTTAGTATGGTTGATTTCGACGTGATCTTGGGTATGGATTTGTTGTCACCATGTCATGCTATTCTGGATTATCACGCTAAGACCGTGACATTGTCGATGTCGGAGTTGCCAAGGATCGAGTGGAGAGGTTCTCTAGAATATGTTCCCAGGAGGGTGATTTATTACTTAAAGGCCCAACGGATGGTTGGGAAGGAGTGTTTGTTGTATTTGGCTTTTGTGAAGGATGTTGGCACTGATACCCCTACTATTGATTCTATTCTGGTGGTGCGAGACTTTCTGGATGTGTTTCCTGTAGACCTGCCGGGCATGCCACCCGACAGGGATATTGACTTTGATATTGACTTGGTGCCTGGCACTCAGCCCGTTTCTATTCCTCTGTATCATATGACACTAACTGAGTTGAAGGAATTTAAAGAGCAGCTTAAGGAACTTCTAGATAAGGGGTTTATTAAGCCTAGTGTGTCGCCTTGGGGTGCACCAGTCCTGTTTGTGAAGAAGAAAGATGGTACTATGCGGATGTGCATCGACTATAGGCAGTTGAACAAAGTTACAATCAAGAACAAGTATCCTTTGCCGCGTATTGTTGATCTATTTGACCAGTTTCAGGGAGTGAGGGTGTTCTCTAAAATTGATTTGAGGTCTGGGTATCACTAGTTGATGATTCAGGACTCGGATATTCTATAGATGGCATTTAAGACCCATTATGGTCACTATGAGTTCCTTGTGATGTCTTTTGGGCTGACTAATGCCCTAGTAGCATTCATGCATCTGATGAACAGTGTCTTTCATCCATATCTCAACTCGTTTGTCATAGTATTCATTGATGATATCCTGGTGTACTCACATAGCCAGGAGGAGCATGCCCAGCATTTGAGGATTGTACTACAACGGCTGAGGGGAGAAGAAGCTTTATGCCAAGTTCTCCAAGTGTGAGTTTTAGCTTAGTTCAGTGGCGTTCTTGGGGAACGTGGTGTCTAGTGAGGGGATTAAGATGGATCCAAAGAAGATAGAGGCGGTTCAGAGATGGCTTAGACCGTCCTCAGCTACTGAGATTCAGAGCTTTCTCAGCTTGGCCGGTTATTATCGTCGCTTCATGGATGGTTTCTCGTCTATTGCAGCACCTTTGACCAAATTAACCTAGAAGGGTGCTCCTTTCAGGTGGTCAGATGAGTGTGAGGAGAGCTTCCAGAAGCTCAAGACTGCCTTGACCACAACTCCAGTTCTAGTTTTGCCTTCGGCGTCAGGCTCTTATAAAGTGTATTGTGATTCTTCTCGGATTGGTATTGGGTGTGTCTTGATGTAGGAGGGTAGAGTGATTGCCTATGCTTCGCGTCAGTTAAAGCCTCATGAGAAGAACTACCATCTTCATGATTTGGAGTTGGCAGCCATCATTCATGCATTGAAGATTTGGAGGCACTATCTCTATGGTGTATCTTGTGAGGTATTTACAGATCATCGGAGTCTCCAGCACTTGTTCAAACAAATGGATCTAAATTTGAGGTAGCGGAGATGGTTGGAGCTGCTAAAGGACTATGATATTACCTTTCTGTATCATCTCGGGAAGGCTAATGTGGTGGCTGATGTCTTGAGTAGAAAGGCGGTGAGTATGGGTAGCCTTGCATTTATTCTTTCTGGTGAAAGAACGCTTGCAGTTGATGTTCAGGCCTTGGCCAACCAGTTCGTGAGATTAGATGTTTCGGAGCTCAGTCGGGTTTTAGCTTGTGTGGTTTCTCAGTCTTCCTTATATGATTATATCAGAGAGCGTCAGAGACCGGGCTGATTACTTTAGAGGCTTGATATTCTGAAGTGGAAATGGGAGTGTATCACCATAATTTTGTAGTTGGGCTCCCACGGACTTCGAGGAAGTTTGATGTTATTTGGGTGATTGTGGATCGGTTGACCACGTCCGCACACTTCATTCTAGTTGGGACTACTTATTCTTCGAAGCAGTTGGGGCTGAGATCTATATTCACGAGATTGTTCGCCTTCACGGTGTGCTGGTGCCCATCATTTCAGAACGGGGCATACAGTTTACATCGTAGTTTTGGAGAGCAGTGTAGCGAAAGTTGGGCACCTAGGTTGAGTTGAGTACAACATTCCACCCTTAGATGGACTAATAACAACGCGTTAGGGTCCGAGAATTACTAAAGAAAAACAAGAGAGTCAAGAAACGTGCGGAAACTAAAAGAAAATAGGAAAACGAAAAAGAAGATAGAAATTAAAGATAGATTAAATTCAAGAATTCTATTCTTGAAGTTGAATCCTAACAACAACAATTAGCTAACGAAGAACTAATCACCTTTGGTAGATAATTAAAAACAAGAAAAGTGATTATGAAACCCGACCCTTTAGAATAACAAGAACAACAATAAGCCTAAACTTATTACCTTTCTTGAATATCTAGAAGTGATCTAAGATTTCGAAGAATTCATCTTACCACCTTAAGTTGAGTTTTGAAAGTTGAAGAATAAATCCAAGAGTAACCACACACAAAAGTGAAAGAAAAGTTTCACAATTTTTATTGATATTGTCTATAATAATCTAATTCTAAAAACAAAGAAGACACCCCTTATATAGGTAGGAGGGGTCACGAAATTAATGCTAAAATAACAAGGAAACAAAGTCATAAACTACTTTGGACAACAAGTCCAACTACCTTAGCAAAAGGAAAATACTAGGAAACAAAAACCAAGTTATTCTGGGAAGTAATTCCAAAAATTTTAGGAAAAGAAAAACATAACCTTAACTAAATAGGAAGGCAATAAATATAATCCCAACATATATGGAAATAAGTCCCAAACTAATCTTGGATAGAATCTAGAAAATTTTGGAAATCTTGAAAATCTTGAAGGAAATTTGCAAGCAACTTGGCACCAACTTGCACTCAACACCTAGCATGCCTATGTACCCTTCTTGGACATCAAGTAAGTCCTTTTTATGTTATAAAAACACGGATTTATGTAGGACTTCATGAGCTGCAAGTTTGAACACATTTTAGGTGCCAAATTGGTCCAAAAGTGGACTGACTAGGACCTTCTTCAAAGGATGTCTCTTGGGATCCAATCCTCCTCTTCTTGGACAAAAATTTGGGCCATAAAACAATTGTAATACTTGGCCAATTCATATCCTTTATCCTTGAGCTCTTCCTCCCAATGAACAACTGCTTTATTTGCACTTGAAATCTAATGACCTTGTTTTGCAACTCTTTAGCTTGACATCTTATTAAAGACCCTCTTTGATATTCCAAAGCTTCATCCTTGTCCTTAAATAGATTTGAGCTTCCTGGGATGCTGTCATTCCCCTCTTCTTGAAGAATGTTCCTCCTCGAATTTCGACCTTGCAAGAAAAAGAAGTTACGCACTAGTAAATGGCATCCAGTAATCTGAAAAAATGGTAGGACTAAAACAAGATAGTGATCATGTGTCCACTTAGCCCAATTAATCCTAATAGGTGTAAATACTCCTTTATAGAGCATATGGACATCATTATCCCAATAAAATTTATGCCTACTTAGATTTGTCCAATAAAAACCTCTCTTAGATGCACTATGTAATGAAATTTGCAATCTGATCTTGTCAATAAGGTAGTCCAAACATGTGCATGCCAAAGAAATTATAAAATACTGACCATGCATCCATCTAACACAAGTATCTCTGCCACATGTATCAAATTAGACACTTTTATGATATAGCCACGTATCAATTATAAATTCCATGGATTCTTCTATATGTAAGTTATTCAAAGAAGCACATAAATTCTCAGAAAGGTCAGAAGAACCCATAAATTCCAAAATAAGAATTTTAATACATTTAAGCTCATGATTATAATAACTTTCCCCAATAATATTTGCAACATCAATAGATTCTACATAATTGCTCAAACTGTCACAGAAAGAGTCATAGATAGGTTCATGAAAGAGTATTTGATCACTAACATCATAATAATCATGCATATCCTCTTTACTAGTAGTAAATACTTTTACAGGCTCACAATCACATGACTAGAGGAATGACTTCCCATCAGACAACAAAACTCATATTCTAGCAATTTATCACATGAAAACTCATTAGACACTTGAATAAGAGAAGAAAGAACATTTAACTCATTAGCAAGCCTCTTCTCATAAATTTCATGCCTCTTTCCACCAAGTTGGAATGCATCATCTATGTCATACTCAATTTCAAAAGGAAGCAAATTACTCTTGCATTTGAACTTAGATATTACAGTTAATGACTTGATATGCATCAAAATATCATCATCCATAAAAATTATAAAGTCACCAACATAAGAAATAAGAGTCTAGTTCATTATCTCCAAAAATACCTTAGATGTTCTATAGAAAGGCCAAGAATGTGAATAAACTAATTATACATACCATACTTAGACTTATTTACTAATGGAACAACATCACCTTTTATTCTTTTATGCCATGGCTCTAACTTAGCAATGTCTTTAGGGAACTCCACGTTATAAACCTGTAAATAAGGATCAAAAGAGTCAAAAGGTTCAACAACAAAGAAATTAACCAAGCTTTAATCTTCCACCATCCAACAAAAATCGATTTTGCCAAATTAATGTTGAAATCCAATTGGATCCTTTGCCACCATCTCTTGTGTCTTATCTCCCCTTTCAAAAGGTCTTTCAACACTTGGCTGCACAAAATCACAAGAACTAAAACAAGAAAGATTTAGTGGGTTAGAAAGTAAAGAAATATTTTTCTTACATACACTCTCTTTGGCTTTTATCACAAGACTAACTTTCTCCTCACCCTTATCCTCTTCTCTCTCACCAAGGTTTTCTTCTTTTTCTTCACTCAAACCCTCTGGTTTCTCTACCTCACAATGTTTTTCTATCTCATGGTCTTCTCTCTTTTCTTTCCTCTCAAGCTTACTCTCCCCCTCCCCCACCACCCGACATCCCACTCTCATAACTCAACACAACATCTCATTTTTCCTCTCTTGGGATGTCAACATGCACTACCTTACTCCTCTTATTCTTTTCTCTCCCATATTTTTTCATATTCTCTTTAACAGTCTTTTCGTCTTTCCAAATTTGTGAGGGAGTCAAAGGCCCAAGAATGAGTTTCTTTCCGTTAACCCCAAAAGGGTATCTATTTTTTTCCATGCTATATGAAGCTCTTTTGTATACATACCATGGATTTCTCAAAAAGATATGATAATTATTCATGGGAATCATATCACACCAGACCACATCCTCATACCTTCCGATAGAGAATAGTAATAACACCCTTTTATCTACCTTTACCCCTTTCAACATGTATGGTTCAATATGCTCCATACAAGGCAAGTTCAATTTCTCAACCATATAAGTGCTAACTGCATTGTAGCCAATCCCTTTGTCAATTCTAAGGGCACAATCGTACATAGCACTTTAGCTCTAGTTTGAAAATGTCACGACCCAAACCGATGGGCTGCGACGGGCACCTGGTTCCTTACTCAACCGAATACCAACATAACGTATCTTTTCGTATCATACTATCATAGATAACTGAGCCGGAGAGGCTGTCATGAGATAAGTAGAATACGACATGAAATACTAACTTATACTTAAGACATACAGGACTATAAGGCCAAAATGAGCACTCTTACACTGAACATAGGCCGACAAGGCCATACAATCTTTGATATACATGACACCTGTCTACAAGCCTCTAAGAGTACATAACATCATAAAGGTCAGGACAGAGCCCCGCCATACCAATCAACACATGTTCTAATCATACTGACCAAATAGCAACTCCGGAGCAAATGAACCGCACCAACACCTTCCGCTGAGCTGATAGCCTACTTGGAGGACTCTCATCCTGTCTAACGGGACCTGGGGGCATGAAACGTAGCGTCCCTAGGCAAAAGCCAGATCAGTACAAATAATGTACCGAGTATGTAAGGAATGAAAATCAGTAAACAATAGATATGAGAGAAACATGGAGTAAACGACTCGACATGTATGTCTGAATAACTATGTGAATCATTTCATATTTATAATGTCATGCATATGCATATAAATGTCATACCATGCATAGGTATAACCGTTCATAACATCATCAAGCCTCTGAGGGCATCATATCATATAATTTCGGCTACTATGGGCAATTCATCAACGTATACCAGCTGATCAGGTGGTGGTGCCTATATAACGCCATAACCTTTTCCCATATCCCATATACATATATATACATACATATATGCATATATAACGCCATCTGGTCATGGGTCAATGTACATGTATAAATGAATGCAATGCATGAGAAGTACGTCAATAAAATCTTTCGGAATGTCATAAGACCATTATGTCTTTGATTAATATCATGAAATAAATTTTATCGAACATACATATTTTCTGATACCCATGAATAGATGATAGAATAATAAGACACATGGGGAATTAAGAATATAGACACCCCTAATATTTCTATGAATAGAGTCATTTATGAAAGTCGCGTATTTTGCTCGTTTCATTCGTATCATTTGGATCACGCCAAAAAGAAAGAAGGGATAGCCTTCACATACCTGAATCGATTCTCTTGACAATCCTTTTACCACCGTTGATTGTGACAACGCATAACAGCGGGTCGAAGTATGAAAAAATCCATATGATATTCTTGAGAAAGATTACACTGTACTCCTTTAGAATCGCAAAAATCCCGTTGCTAATTTTCTAAGAAGTCTCGTAATATATCTTCGGATAATTTCTTTTGCTGAAGGCTCGTTACTTGGAGGTTGGATGAAATCATCTCCATTCTATATATTAAAGAAGCCTTTTATTGAATTTTGATCATAATCTTATGTGACTTATTGAGTTTGAGAAATCTTCTATGGCTTTTGCTAAAGCATGTTGCCCTTTCCATATATTTTATGAATTTTAGATTTTTTTATGGCTAAGCCAAGAATCCTTTCCAAAGTGCCACCTAGCAAACTGATCTAAGAGTCACTTAATGACTCATTATGCCGCTGCCACGTTTGGGGGGGAGGGGATTAGGCTAATAAAAAATGTCCTAATTACTTAGCTAATCTTCCCCCAGATATTATTAATTACCCAATCACTTCCTTAATTAATTAGGTAATCTTCCATTACCCAATAATCCACATAATTAGAAATTATCTCAAATTACTTAAACTACGACTTACTTTTAACACACTTTATACACCTTACTATCACGGTCATGTGGTACCTTGTATAGTACTAGTCCATAAATGCCGGGTATTATAGCTCAGATCGTATTGTTTTCTCAAAATGTCAACTTTCGACGAAACTCATTTTCTTCGATTTGCTTACCCTTTCACCTTCACAAATTTACTTATCCCTTGTTTGAAATAGCATAATACCTATAATCTCAAAATAATCTCATTCTCGAGCTTACGTCGATTAACTTACGACGAAACTTTAACGTACAAAAATGCAGGATGTAACATCTCATTTTCGAGCTTTCATCAATTTATTTATGGCGTACTTTCACGTACGAAAATATTGGGTGTAACATCATTCCACCCTTTGGAACATTCATCCTCGAATGTTGACTGATGCACTTATCATTCTCATAACCCATAGCTCTTGTGAATACTTTTGGCACTCCTTTTGCCATCTAGGCAACTGTTCTGTGAATGAATCCAAAAGGCCAAGGCATTTCCCCCTTTAGGCCTCTTTCTCACATCATGATTTTTAGTCGGAATTCTTCCAATCTCGTAACTGTTGCTACCTTTTATCATGCAGCCTATACGACTCTAACCTTGTAAGTACGCCTATGCGATCTTCTCTCCTTTTTCCTCAAGCTTTTAGCCAATTTTTAGGCCTCACTTTGTGAACATATACAGAGCTTGATAAGATATCCCTCTGGGCATCTATAAGTATACTGAAGTTCTTTGCTCGGTACTTTGTAGAACTTACGAATATTGCTTTATCTTATTTCATAGACCTGGCTATCTATCCGCATGATTTTACTACATGTAGGTAGATCATACTATATCATTGCTAAGGTCTGCTACCAAACTTCAGGTTACTTTTGTTGCTTATCCCATATGTATAAATCTAAGTCCTTTAATGCTTCCTCGTACTGTTCATCTTAAGAATGACGGCCTAATATCACCACATACGTTGTGACTGTTTTCCATCTATTGTTGATTCACCTCAATATTGATCTACCATATACCACTGATAACTTGAAACCGCTTACGTAATCACTAGGGCGCACGTTGCATCGTAGAACATTTGAAGTGATTTTCCTGATCCACTTGGGATGATACGATACTATACTTCCATAACCGTTTTTCATAACATCCCAATGTGGTTTACCTTACATGGGTATTTTAATCTTGTACACTTCATGAAATCATTACTCAATCAAAGGCCCAAACGTCATCCTTCATTTATCATAATTACACCCTTATTCTATTCCCAGGGCAGCATTCCATCTCTTTTAAATGCTGCTAGTCTTAGACTCCTTTGCATTTATTCAGGCTATACTGAGCTTTCTTATAACTTAGAGAAACCATCAGCTCTCTTATTTTCATGGGCTTAATCCTGAGGACTTATCCATTCTCACCACCTTCTTACTTGCCTTTTCTTATCCTTACTCCTGTCTTTCTAAAACCTTGTCGCTCTACCATACTTTAGCTTGAAACCTATACATATCCATTTATAATACTTGCAACCTCCCTTCAACTTACTTGCACCATAGATTTCCTTATGTTATTCTTGAACGTCAACCGAGACATCACATAATTTCTAACTCTTCTTTAGTCTCTTAACTAGGCCTCTCGATACATAGAAAACATAGATTGGAAGATATTCCACTCACGATGCCGCTATCATTGCTGGATACCGAATCCCCATACTTCTAGCCTTTTATCCGAAGTATGGACTATTCACAACCTTCTACATTTGAGTATTTCGTACGTTGTTCACCTTTACCTTACTACCTTAAAATCTTGCATCGTATCTTCTATTTATTTCATGACCTCCCTTCCACATGGGTATAATTCCTGTCCATAACTTGAAGCTCTATTATAATACTTGCACCTCTAGTGCATACCTAATCCGGTGGGAGCTTCGTACTGACTTCTTATGAGGCTGGTACTTTTCTAACTGGCTTCATCGTAGGGCCGTTATAGAATATGGTTGTTGTACTTTCTCTCTTGTACCTCTGATATTAAGAGTGATCCTGCAATGTTCTCAATCACGATTCCCATAATTTTTTAGGTCCAATAATCAAACTCCTGATTTACTTGGTTGGTGTAATTCTTTAGTTTCCTCTTCCTTCTAATCAACCTTTATGTTGGCTTAAGCTATCTTCCGATCTGCTCCTGGTATCAGTTATTACTTTAGCCTTTCCTGGGCATTATGGAATATTCTTGATACAATCTTCTAACAACTCAATCCTTTGTCTATGCCCTTGGCTCAATTCTTTCTTTTAACTTATACCAGAGTCTTCTATGTCTATATAATTGTCAACATATATGCTGCATGTATAAAACATCCGAACTCTTAAGTGCATTCATAATGTACTCTGGGTCATTAAACGAATAAGTCTTTTCGTTCCTTCTCAGTTGTTTTTTTATGGAAGCTATTACTTTTCCGGATCTTTCTGCCCCCTTGTTACATGCATACTTAGCTTATCTTAGTTTCCACGCATATTGGAATTCCATACCATTCATACGATCTTGAATATTACTTCTGATTTTTACTTCCCATTTATTAGCCACGGTAGGTTCCACTTTCTTAGGGAGTACATACAATGTTGTTGTGAGACTGTTGTTATTAGACCATTTCCTCCTTATGTTACTGAGCTTAGGTTGAAGCCTTCTTCTTTACTTCCTCAGCAAGTCTTTCATTGTAGTATTTAGGGAGGACCCTCTGACTCTTATAAAGCTATGAGCTTATTACATATTATACTCGACGAAATTTTTGATGTCCTTCCTCGCCTATAATTATCCGTGGTTACTTACCTCCACGCCCTTGTGCTTGTAGGGTTGCTTCTGAACTTGATATTTTGACCATCTTCCCATTGGAACTCTCTTTTATTTCCGTAATACTCATATGGTACCTTTAATTACCCCGATTCCTATCTGAATATTTCTCAAGTATTACAATGTCATAAATGCGGGCTGAATTCACTATACTGGATTTTACTACATTTATCTTGCACGGCCTGCTGATTTGTCTGTATCCTCTTGGATAGCCATAACTAGGCTCTTCCTAAATCAACTACTAACTACTCGTTGGCCCACTCTCATATCAATATTCCACGTAATCTTTCTTGGGTTATTTCCTTTGTCTTAACTTACGTCTTGCACTGGCTCCTTATCTATCAATAACTTCTCGGGCAGGAACCCTTACTTCCTTTCCTTGACGTCGTGTTTACCTAATGTTCTGGAATCGTAGCATATCTGTAAGATTTGGATAAGTGCAATCTCATTCCTTTCTCATTTTTATCGCATTTTTCCTTTACCATTCCATAGTTACTAGAACCACTTAATTCTAACTTAACGCCACATCACTCCATATTCCCCCATTTAGGGGAGTACTAAGATTTAGCGCCACGACGATATACATATATATGTTTTACCTTTTCATATTTGGCGTCCTTGCCTATCATCAATGACCCTTACTCGCCTTGCCGTAATCCTTCTGTATCAAGGATAACAAAATTCCTTATTCACAAGGGTGATACTTAGTATAACTAGCACATACAGTCCCTTAAGCTTAACTTTGCTCACATTGCTTGCTTTAGGGAAGCATCTTCCTGAATGACCATTCTCTGAATTTCTCATGAATCTTCTTCTGTTTTCCATTTTAATATCGCCGGAACGAAATCTAAAATTCTCATGATACCGACTATTATCAACTCACTCAGTCCCTATTTAATGTTCAGTTTATTGTGTTCCCCAGCCCATACTGATTTCTATTGCTCTGTAGTCTAACTTTTCCTTCTGGTAGTCGCATTGGAGTCACGAGCTTTTTTCTCGAAATGAGGATATGACTTTATGGCCTATATATATTCTTTTGTTGTCTCAAGGCCTGTCACATCTCATCTTTTCCTTCACTTGACTATAGACTCTGTAATGCTGTCATCTTTTTAATCTACTGTTGTCATCCATGTATCATATCTTACTCATAATGCTTCATTGTCTCTCTTTTTATTTCCTGCTAACATTTATTTGCATCACTTTATTCTGAAAAATTCAACAAGACATTGTTTTGTTTTTAGCTCCCCTTTGCTCCATCCAGTGGCTCTTCAGGTTGCTTAACGTTCTCGTTCTACTAGGGACGGAAGCCACACTAAGGTAATATTTATCCCTTCAATGCTTCCAGTGCCTATCATTGTAGTACTCATATCTAGCTGTACTATTTTAGAGTGCACCATATGGGTGTCTCAGAATCCATCTATTAGCACAGTTGCAACATCTTTTGGAAAGGTCAACTAAAACAAACAATCCATCCATCATTTTGGGTTTCTCTAATCCCAGCCGGATCCTAACATCCCGTTCTTTTATTAAACTACACCTGTTAGCCCCCATAGGGCAAAACTAAGATGGGTGTAGCCAATTATACACACCTCTGTTACTATTGACAATAACTCATAATGCTTATATATTTTTCTATCGATAATATTCATTAACTGGGTGATAGCATCCTAGGAAGCTCAAATCTATTCAAGGACAAGAATGAAGCTTTGGAATCTCAAAGAGGGCCTTTAACAAAATGTCAAAATAAAGAGTTGCAAAATAAGGTCATTAGACATCCTCTGAAGAAGGTCCAAATCAGGCCATTATTGGACCTATTTGGCACCTAAAAATGAGTCCAAACTTGCAGCCCAGTAAGTCCTACATGAAGCCAAGTTTTTATAACATAAAAAGGACTTACTTGCTTCCCAAGCAAGGTTCAATTGGCGTGATAGAAGTTGGGTACAAGTTGGTGCCAAGTTGCTTGCAAGTTGCCTCCAAGATTTCCAAGATCCTATCGATGATTGGTTTGCGACTTTCAAGATTCTATCCAAGATTAGTTTTACCTTATTTTCATATATTTTGGTACTAGATGTATTGCTTTACTAGGTAGTTAAGGTTATGTTTTACTTTTCATAAGATTGTTGGAGTTACTTTCCAAGATTGACTTGGTTTTTGTTTCCTAGTGTTGTTTCTTTTCCTAAGGTATTTGGACTTGTTGTCCAAAGTAGTTTAGGACTTTATTTCCTTATATTTAGGTAGGAATTTCGTGACACCCTCTCTATATAAAGGGGTATATTCTTTGTTTTTAGATTTTTAGATTATTATAGACAATATAAATAAAAATTATGCGATTTGTTTTTCACTCTTGTGTGTGGCTACTCTTGGATTTATTCTTCAACCTTCAAGACTCAACTTAAGGTGGTAAGATTAAATTCTTTCAAAATCTTAGATCCCTTCTAGGTATTCAAGAAAGGTGATAAGTTTAGGCTTATTGTTGTTCTTGTTATTCTAAAGGGTCGGGTTTCACAATCTATCTCTTGTTTTTAATTCTCTACCAAAGGCGATTAGTTCTTTGTTAGCTAATTGTTGTTGTTAGGATTCAACTTCAAGAATATACTTCTTGAATTCAAGAAACTCTTTCTTGAATTCAATCTATCTTTAATTTTCCGTTATTTGTTTGTTTCTTTATTTTCTTTTAGGTTCCGCACGTTTCTTGATTTTCTTTAGTAATTCTTGGATCCCTATCTTGTTGTTATCAAGTGGTATCAGAGCATAGGCTAATCAAGATTTCAATCTTGATAATCTTGGGAGGTTCTTGAGCAAAACAAAAC
>AWOL01S0102382.1:0-29436 GCA_000715115.1 Nicotiana otophora
ACTCAGTCATCAAAAATCGATAAAAACCAGGAATATAAATCTTCAGAGTCTCGTACTAAAAAGTCCAAGCTAACACAATACAACAAGGAACACAAACACATAGTAAAATAAAATAATACATCACGGTAGCTCACAAGGATTTTCCTATCACGGAAATACAAAATAACCAAAGGCAAGTGCAACCATAGAGGGATGTCAACAAAAGGGTACTACCGAGATACCGTCTCGTAGTCCCAAAAGTAAATGCTCAATAGGGGATCTCCCGAGGTGCCGCCTCATAGTCCCAAAAGCAAATATACAAAACAAGGGGATCTCCCTAGGTACCGCCTCGTAGTCCCAAAGTAAATATGCAAGACATGGGGATCTCCCGAGGTACCGCCTCGTGGTCCCAAAGTAAATATGCAAGACAGGGGGATCTACCGAGGTACCGCATCGTAGTCCCAAAGTACATATGCAACAACAATAATGCCCCCAGGCTACCACAAGTCATCACGATTCAATTCCCGATATAGCCCACCTTGTCTCGCCACGTGCGCAATAACAACGTAAATGTCCGCCTTGTCTCGTCGCACGCGCATAATAATATTTCCACCTTGTCTCACCACATGCGCAACCTACATATATATATATAGCTCGCCTTGTCACGCCGCATGTGCATAAATCAACAGTAATAATAGCATGGCAGAAATCTCGTGCAAAGACCCCAACAAAACTCCCCCACAATATAACGTGCCAATATCACATCTCATAAATTGCACCTCAAATGCTCAAATATTATAATTTATCACAAAATTCAACAATACATTATTTTCCACAATAAGGAGCCAATGGCTCGACCATAATGTGCACAAAAGCTTAACAAATACATCCTGGAGTGAACAAATCAACAAAATAATATTTCACATAAAAATCAAGGTGCCAATCACACCAAATCATCATATAAAAACAAATCCAACAAAACAAGGATTTAGGCAAGACAATTAAAGGATTTAATAAGTGTCAGTAATTTCCAATTAATACATAAGGGCGTCTAAGGATCTTAATCAATGTAATTTGCACATATAAACCAAGTACGTACTCGTCACCTTGCGTACATGGCTTTCAATTACAAAAATTGCACATAAGACTCAATGCCTAAGGGGAATTTCCCCCACTCAAGGTTAGGCAAGATACTTACCTTTTTGAAGTAGGCCGATATTCCAAAATGTCCTTCTTGCTTGAATTGACCTCCAGATAGCTTAAATCTAGCCAAATTAATTCAATTAGTGAATACTAATTATAGAAATTAATTTCATATGAAAATACTAATTTTCCAACAAAATCTGAAATTTAACTCAAAAATCGCTTGTGGGGCTCACGTCTCGGAATCCGACGAAACTCACAAAATCCGACAACCCATTCAATTGCGCGTCCACCCATACCAATTTTATCAAATTTCGATAACAACTCGACCTCCAAATCTAAAATTTTCGTTCTTGAAAAAGTTTGCAAAAATCTTGATTTCTTCCATTTAAATCCGAAATAAATAATGAATATAACCATGGATTTATGAAATATATCACTTTTGGATATAGAACACTTACCCCAATCCATATGGTAAAAATTGTCTAAAGATTCGCTTTAATCCGAGCTCCATAGCTCCAAATATGTTAAAATGGCCGAAACCCCAAAATATAGCTTCTGCCAAGGTAGGTCGCATCTTTAAAATGCGACCTACTTCAACTTTCCAACCAAATTGTTCTGGCGAAACTGCTTTACCGGCTTTCATTCAGTTGACTATAACTTTCTGTAAAAATGTCCAAATGATGAATGGTTTAACTTTCTGGAAACTAGAATCAAAGAGCTACAACTTCTATGTTTTAAAACGTTTAGGATTCCTTATGGATTCCAAGATATAAGCTTCCAAAGTCGGCTCCATGCATCAGAAATTTCTGGCGAAACTACTTTACCAGTCTTCATTCAGTCGACCATAACTTTCTGTAAAAATGTCCAAATGATGAATCTTTCAAATCTCTAAAAAGTAGAATCAAAGGGCTACAACTTTCATGTATTGAAAATTTTCAGATTTCTTAAAAATTCCGAGATATATGCTTCCAAAATCGGCTCTGCGATTGTACCAGTTGCTGTCCAAAAATAGCTTCTGCAGCAGAACAATTCCAACATGTCCCAAAATACAATACGAATTTAGTTGAGGCTTCAAACCACGCCAAACAACGCCGAAATTACGAATCGCGCATCGAATCGAATTATGAGTTTTCAAATCTTTCAACTTCTAAATTTTGCGTCGAAACGTATCAAATCATTTCTGATTGACCTTAAATTTTGCACACAAGTCATAAATGAGATAACAGATCTATGAAAATTTTCAGAACTGGATTCCGACTCTGATATCAAAAAGTTAACTCCCCGGTCAAACTTCCCAAAAAATCAACTTTCGCCATTTCAAGCAAAATTTCACTACGGATTTCCAAAAACTTTTTCGGACACGCTCCTAAGTCCAAAATCACCATACAGAGCTATTGAAATCATCAAAATTCCATTCCGGGGTCGTTTACTCAAAAGTCAGTTCTCTGGTCAACTCTTTCCATTTAAGTTTCAAAAATAAAAATTGTTCTTTAAATTAAATTTCGAGTCTTCCGAAAACCAAATTCGACAATACACGCGGGTCATAATACATATTACGAAGTTGCTCGAGACCTTAAGTTGCTGAACGGGCATAAATTCTTACAATAACAAGTCGGGTAGTTACAGATTCATGATGTAAATGAGTGTGAAATCATGAAATATAATTAATTTCGGATAAAGAATACTTACCCAACTCGAACTCGTGAAAACTGCCTCTGAAATCGCCCAAAACCGAAGTCTAAAACTCTAAAAATGAACAAAAATGTCGGACTCCGAACATATATATTCAGTCCAGACAAGTCGCATCTGTGAGATGCGGCTTGTCTCAAAATATTCAAGCCAAAAATTGTGGTACTAGCCTTCAGTTAATGTATCATAACTTTCTGCACAAATATCCAAATGATGAATGATTTATCTTTCTAGAAACTAGAATCAAAGTCTACAACTTTCATATTTTGATAATTTCCAGATTCCTTATAGATTGCGAGATATAAGCTTCCAAAGTCAGCCCTGTGCATCAGTAATTTCAGGCGATGCACACTGAAAGGCAAACAAAAACTGCATTACCAGCCTTCAGTCAATCAAACATAACGTTCTGTAAAAATGTCCAAATGATGAATTGTTTATCTTTCTGGAAACTAGAATCAAAGAGCTACAACTTTCTTGTTTTGATATCTTCCAGATTCCTTATAGATTGCGAGATATAAGCTTCAAAAGTCAGCTCTGCGCATTAGAAATTTCGCACACTGCTGTCAAAAACCAGTAGTTAAAAATGAACTAACAATGGTCCGAAACTCACCCGAACCCTCGGGACCCCGTCCGAACACATCAACAAGTCTAAAAACATATTGTGGACCTAGACGAGGTCTCAAATCACACATAACAACGGCAAAACTACAAATCGCGTGTCGATTCGGACTTATGAGTTTATGAAATTTTTAATTTTATAACTCGCGTCGAAACATGCCAAATCAATTCGGAATGAACTCAAATTTTGCATGCAAGTCATAAATGACATAATGGAGTTGTTCCAATTTCAAAAATCGAATTTCGACCCCGATATCAATAAAGTCAACTCCCGGTCAAACTTTCCAAAAATCTTCTATTTTTCAACTTTCGCAAAAATGCGCTGAATTTTCCTACGGACTTCCAAATCCAAATCCGAACATGCGCCTAAGCCCGAACTCACCATACGAAGCTATTGGAATCTTTAAAATTCCATTCTGGGATCGTTTTCTCAAAAGTCAATTCTCCAGTCAAACTTTAGAAATTCAAGCTTTATAAAATCAAACATTTTATTTTGTTGATAAAATCAAACCCAATTATGACCAAATTTAGGAATTCTTAAACCTTTAAATTTTTAGTTTTCGTTAAATGCCGATAATTTGAGCTAGGGAACTTCGAATTCGATTTCGGGCATATGCCCAAGTCCCAAATCATGATACGGACCTACCAGAACTGTCAAAATACTGATCCGGGTCTGTTGGCTCAAAACGTTGACCGAAGTCAACTCAATTGAGTTTTAAAGCTCTATTTCACATTTTAATCAATTTTTCATATAAAAACTTTCCGAAAAAATTTACGGACTGTGCACGCAAGTCCAGGAATGTTGAATAGTGCTTTTCGAGGTCTCAGAACATAGAAATGAATATTTAAAATTAAAGATGGTATATTGGGTCATCATATTCTCCACCTCTAAAACAAATGTTCGTCCTCGAACGGAGTTTGAAAAATACCTGAGCTTGTGAAAAGGTGGGAATATCTACTTCGCATGTCCGGCTCGGACTCCCAGGTAGCTGCCTCAATTGGATGACCTCTCCATTGCATCCGAACTGTCAGACCTGCCGGGCTAGGATAGCTACCGGCTCCTCTTCATAAGTCAAATCTTTGTCCAATTAGATTGAGCTGAAATTTAACACATGGGACGGGTCACCGTGATATTTTCGAAGAATAGATACATGGAACACCGGATAAACTATCGATAAACTAGGTGGTAGTGCAAGCTTGTAGGCTACTTCACCCACCCTTTCAAGAATTTCAAAGTTGTCCGATATACCTAGGGCTTAACTTTTCCTTCTTTCCGAATCTCATTATACCTTTCATAGGTGAAACCCGGAGCAATACTCTTTCTCCAGTTATGAATGCAACATCACGAACCTTACAGTCGGCATAACTCTTTTGCCTTGACTGAGATGTGCGAAGTCGATCCTGGATAACCTTGATCTTATCCAAGGCATCCTGTACCAAATTAGTACCCAACAACCGAGCCTCTCCTGGTTCAAACCAGCCAACTGGCGAATGACATCGCCTCCCATATAATGCTTTATATGGAGCCATCTGAATGCTCGACTGGTAGCTGCTATTATAGGCAAACTCTGCAAGTGGCAAGAACTGATCCCAAGAACCTCCAAAATCTATAATACAAGTGCGAAACATATCTTCCAATATATGCGTAGTGCGCTCTGATTGTCCGTCTGTCTGTGGATGAAATATTGTACTCAACTCAACCCGCGTGCCTAACTCACATTGTACAGCCCTCCAGAAGTGCAAAGTGAAATGTGTACCTCGATCTTAAATAATAGACACGGGCACACCGTGAAGGCGGACAATCTCACGAATGTAAATTTCAGCTAACCGCTCTGAAGAATAGGTAATTGCCACTGGAATTAAATGTGCTGACTTGGTCAACTTGTCCACAATGACCCATACTGCGTTGAACTTCTTCTGAGTCTGTGGGAGTCCAACAACAAAATCCATAGTGATACGCTCCCACTTCCACTCAGGAATATTTAACTTCTGAAGCAAACCACCAGGTCTCTAATGCTCGTACTTAACTTGCGGACAATTCAAACACCGAGCTACATATGCAACTATATCCTTTTTCATTCTTCTCCTCTAATAATGTTGCCGCAAATCTTGATACATTTTGGTGGCACCTGGATGAATAGAATACCGGGAACTATGGGCCTCTTCCAGAATTAATTCACGAGCCCATCCACATTAGGAACACAAATATGACCCTGCATCCGCAGAACTCCATCATCTCCCACAGCAACCTACTTGGCACCATCGTTCCGCACCGTTTCCTTAAGGACAATCAAATGAGGATCATCATATTGTCGCTCTCTGATGTGCTCATATAAAGAAGACCGAGCGATTGTGTAATCTAGAACCCGACTAGGCTCAGAAACATATAACCACACAAACTGATTGGAAAACGTCTGAACATCTGCAGCTAGCAGCCTCTCACCAACTGGAATATACGCAAGGCTGCCCATACTCACAGCCTTTCTACTCAAAGCATCAGCCACACATTGGCCTTTCCCGGGTGATACAAAATAGTGATATCATAGTCTTTCAATAGATCCAACCATCTTCTCTGCCTCAAATTGAGATCTTTTTGTTTGAATAGATATTGTAGACTACGATGATCTGTGAATACTTCACATGACACGCCCTAAAGGTAGTGCCTCCAAATCTGTAGCGCATGAACAATGGCTGCCAATTCTAAGTCAAGAACAGGATAATTCTTGTCGTGAACTTTCAACTGCCACGACGCATATGCAATCACCCTGCCATCTTGCATCTATACTACATCGAGTCCAATACGAGATGCATCACAATACACCATGTACGATCCTGAACCTGTGGGCAACACCAACACTGGCGCCATAGTCAAAGCAGTCTTTAGCTTCTGAAAGCTCAACTCATACTCGTCTGACCATCTGAATGGAGCACCCTTCTGGGTCAGTCTTGTCAATGGGTTTTCTATAGATGAAAACCCTTCCACGAACCGGCAACAATAACCTTCCAGACCCAGAAAACTCCGAATCTGTGTAGCTGAGGTAGGTCTAGGCCAATTTTGAACTGCCTCAATCTTCTTAGGGTTTCTTTTTTTTCCTTCTGGCGATACAACATGCCCCAAAAAGGCAACTGGGTCTAACCAAAACTCACATTTTGAAAATTTGGTCATATAATTGATTATCCCTCAAAGTCTGAAGCATAATCCGAAGATGTTGCTCATGCTCCTTTTAACTGTTGGAGTAAATCAAGATGTCATCAATGAATACAACCACAAAGGAATCTAGATAGGGCTTGAACACCTGGTTCATCAAATCCTTAAATGTTGTTGGGGCATTTGTCAGTACAAATGACATCACTAGAAATTCATAATGCCTATACCGTGTCCGAAAAGTTGTCTTAAGGACATCAGATGCCCTAATCTTCAACTGATGATAGCCAGACCTCAAGTTAATCCTCGAAAATACCTTGGCACCCTGAAGTTGATCGAATAAGTCATAAATTCTTGGCAACGGATACTTGTTCTTGATAGTATCCTTGTTCAACTGCAGATAATTTATACACATCCACATTAAACCATCTTTCTTCTTCACAAACAACACGGGTGCACCCAGGGCGAGACACTAGGTCTAATGAATTCCTGATCAAGAAAGTCTTGTAACTGCTCCTTCAATTCTTTCAACTCCGGCGGGGCCATACGGTATGGTGGAATAGAAATGGGCTGAGTGCCCAGAGCTAAATCAATACAGAAGTCAATATCTCTATCGGGTGGCATCCTCGGGAAATCTGCAGGAAATACTTCTAAAAATTCACGAACAACTGGTACTTAGTCCATAGAAGGAGCATCCGTACTGGGATCGCGAATATAAGCCAAGTAGGCTAGACACCCTTTCTCGACCATACACCGAGCCTTCATATAAGAAATAACCCTACTGGTAGAATGACCAAGAGTTCCTTTCCATTCTAATCGAGCTAACCCTGGCATGGCTAAGGTCATCGTCTTGGAATGACAATCTAATATAGCATGATAAGGTGACAGCCAATCCATACCCAGTATGACATCAAAATTTACTATGTCAAGAAGTAGAAGATCCATACTAGTCTCAAGACTCCTAATAGTAACCACGCACGAACGATAGACATGATCTACCACAACAGAATCTCCCACCGGTGTGGACACATATACAGACGCACTCAGAGAATCACGAGGCACAACCATATATGAACCAAAGTAGGAAGACACATTAGAGTAAGTAGATCTTGGATCAAATAGAACTAAGGCATCTCTATGGCAAACTGGAACAATACATGTGATCACGACGTCGGATGACTCGGCCTCAGGCCAAGTTGGGAAAGCATATAATCGGGGTTGGGCCCTACCAGTCTGAACTACATCTCTAGGACAATCCATAGCTCACTGGACTCCACCTCTAACAGTCTGACCTCTACCTCTAGCAGTCTGACATCCATCTCCAACAGTCTGACCCCTGCCCCTAGCTAGTCGGGCGGGCGGTGGAGCAACCGGTGCCGGTATGATGGCACGAGAATTCTGCTGAGATCTGTTGCTCAACAACCTAGGGCAATGCCTCCTGATGTGACCAATGTTCCTACACTCATAACACCCATCTTGCTGTCGTGGATGCTAAAGCTAAAGCTGACCCGAACGGGTCGGATAGCCACCATAGTGCCTCTGGAGTGATGGTGCACTAATAGGAGCTGAATGTGCAATGAATGTTGGCTGTCCAGGTTAAGGAACATATGGACCTTGACTCCCTGAAGCACCGTGAGAAGTTTGAAGTGCTGTATAAAATGGCCTGGGAAGATGACCCCTACCATAAGTACTCCTGCCTCCAGATGAGGCGCCTCTGAAATTACCGAAATGACAGGGTCTCTTATCTGACACTGGCCCTCTCTCATGTGAAAGAATCATCTCGATCCGCCTAGTAACATTAGTAGCCATCTGAAAAGAAATCTCACTCCTGGTCTCCTTAGCCATCAGTAGCTTGATAGGTTGAACGAGTCCATCAATGAACCTCCCCACCCTCTCTCTCTCTCTCTCTTTCTCGGTAGGAAGCAGGAGAAGAGCATGACGGGCTAGATCCATAAAGCGGGTCTCATACTGAGTGACTGACATGCTGCCCTGCCGGAGACGCTCAAACGGCTTGCAGTAATTCTCCCCCAGTGTGATAGGAAGGAACTTCTCCAGAAATAGATGCGAGAACTGCTCCCAGGTAAGTGCAGGCGAACCAACTAGTCTAGTAAATACATAATCTTTCCACCACCTCTTGGCGGAACCAGTCATCTGAAACATAGCAAAATTAACCTCATTGCTTTCGACTATCCCTATGTTCTGCAATACTTCATAGCAGTGGTCAAGAAAATCATGTGGGACCTCAGAAGGTGTCCCACTAAAATGGATTGGAAATAGCTTGGTAAACTTGTCCAACCTCAACAAAGCCTCAGAAGACAAAGCAGGCCTATCACCGGCCTGTGCTGCAATAATTGGTTGAACTACCCCAACTGGATGAGCTACTGCAGCCTGATACTGGGGAGTTGTCTGCCCCGGAGCAGGATTAGTGGGAGTTTGTTCTTCTACCCCATCCCGTGAGATGGCTGGTGCCACTGGAAATGTACTATTTTGGGCCACACCCTCCATAAGAGTCACCAAATAGACTAGAGTGTCCTGAAGTACAGGAGTACCATCTGAGTTGGAACCTCTGCTTCTAAATCCACCTGAGGTTCTACAATAGGTGCTGCTTCTCAAGCTCTAGATTGAGCTCTGCCTCTACCTCTACCTCAGCCTCTGGCGCGACCTCGGCCTCGGCCTCTACCCTTAGTCGTAGCTGTCACTGGGGGCTCTGGCTCCTGTCTGGCTATAGACGCAGTGCGTGTTCTCGCCATCTATGAGAGGACAAGAATAGAAGAGTTCAATCATCAATGATAGAATAAAATCGCACGACAAAGTAGAATAGAAGTGAAATTATTCCTAAACTCCATAGCCTCTAGAAGCTAAGTACAGACGTCTCCGTACCGATCTTTCAGACTCTACCAAGCTTGCTCGTGACTCGTGAGACCTATGTAACCTAGTGCTATGATACCAACTTGTCAAGACCCAAAATTCTCACATTCGGGACCGTGATGGCGCCTAACATTTCACTTGCTAAGCAAGCAAATGTTAGAATACTTTTAACCATTTTTTTAACAATTTAACTTAATTAATAATAAAGAAACTAATAATTGGAATAAAATCTGAAATAAAGTGAGTAAATCATAATAATAGCTATGTCTAAATACCATCCCAGAACTGGTGTCACAAATGCATGAGCTACTAGAATAATACAAATAAGGGTCTAAATGAAAATAAAGTTGTCTGACAGAAATAGACAACTAAAATAAAGTAGATGGGGGAATTCAGAGCTGCGAACGTCGTGGCTATACCTCAAGTCTCCTGTGGATAGTTGAATCCGAGCAAATCTACTGTACGCCGATGGGACCAACTCCGGTATCTTCACAAGAAGTGTATAGTGTAGTATGAGTACAACTGACCCCATGTACCCAGTAAGTGCTGAGCCTAACCTCGACGAAGTAGTAACGAGGCTAAGGCGTGTCACTTACATTAACCTGTACGCAATAATAATAATAACAACAATATAGGAGAACATGAATAGAAATTAAACTGGTAAATCATATCAACAATCAAGCCAACTCGACAGTCATAACCAATTATTACTTAAATCACTTTTCGTTGCGGCGTGCAACCCGATCCCACAATATATTCATATTTAATTTTGTTGTTGCGTGCAACCCGATCCCACAATATATTCATTTTTATTTAATTCCGTTGCGGCGTGCAACTCGATCCTCAATATATCTTTTCGATCAATTCTGTTGCGGCGTGCAACCCGCTCCTTCAATATAATCACTTTCATTTTTGCTGTGGCGTGCAACCCGCTCCTCAATAATATAATTTATCAATTCTTATAAAAGAAATTATTCCAATAAATGCAAGAATTAATATGAAATTGTAAGACAACAAGCATATAATAATTATGATTTATTTAGACACAAGTGATGACAAGTAGCAATTTATTGTGGAAATTAAGAAGGAAATATGCAATTTAATATTTAGTATGATAAATGGCAAGTAACAATTAAGTCACATAAATCAAATAAGCATGTAGTAAATATAGTATGGATTCAAGGCATAATATGGAGCAAGGAATATGAGAGAAATAATTAATATAATAACTAATTCATGATTTAAAATAATTTATGATTTCCAGATAAATGTGTAAACAATCAATTTGACGACGTATAGGCATTCGTCACCTCGCCTATACGTCGTTACACATGAAATTCATGTAACATTAATTCAAGGGTTCTATTCCCTCAAGTCAGGGTTAACCACGTCACTTACCTCGCTTCGCAACCAAATTCAAGATTCCAATAAACATTTGCCTCGCGAATTGATGTCTGAAAGCTTCAAATCTAGTCACAAACAATTCAATATTCTCAACATGAATTGTAGGAATTAATTCCATATGAAATTACTAATTTTCCAGATTACAATCCGAAATTCATTTCAAAAACTTACAGTGCGACCCACGTCTCGAATCCCAAAAAACTCATGAAATCCGAACACCCCTTCCGATACGAGTTCAACCATATAAAAATTATCGAATTCCGACATCGGATTGGCTTTCAAATCTTAAATTTTTATTTTTGAAAGATTTTATAAAAATCTGATTTTTCTTCCATAAATTCATGGATTCATGATATAAATGAGTATGGAATCGTGAAATATAACTAATTTCGGATGAAGAATACTTAACCAACTCAAACTCGTGAAAAATGCCTCTGCAATCGCCCAAAACCGAGGTCTAAAACTCTAAAAATGAACAAAAATATCGGACTCCGAACATATATATTTTGTCCAGGCAAGTCGCATCTCAGATGCGACTTGTCTCAAAATTTGCAAGCCAAATATTGTGGTACCAGCCTTTAGTCAGTCGATCATAACTTTCTGTACATATGTCTAAATAATAAATGGTTTATATTTCTGGAAACTAAAATCAAAGGGCTACAACTTTCATATTTTGATATTTTCCAGATTCCTTATAGATTGCGAGATATAAGCTTCCAAAGTTAGTCATGTCCATAAGATATTTCTGGCGATGCACACTGCCAGGCAAACAAACACTGCATTACCAGCCTTCGGCCAATCAATCATAACTTTCTGTACAAATGTCCAAATGATGAATTGTTTATCTTTCTGAAAACTAGAATCAAAGGGCTTCAACTTTTATGTTTTGATATCTTCCATATTCCTTATAAATTGCGAGATATAAGCTTCCAAAATCAGCACTGCGCATCAGAAATTTCGCACACTGCTGTCAAAAACCAGCAGTTAAAAATGACCTAAAAATGATCCGAAACCACTCTGAAACTCACCTGAGCCCCTCGGACCCCCTCCCAAACACACCAAATAGTCTCAAAATATATTATGGACCTACACGAGGTCTCAAATCGCACATAACAATGGCAAAACTACAAATCGCGCGTCGATTCAAACTTGTGAGTGTATGAAATTTTCAATTCTATAACTCGCGCCGAAACATGTCAAATCAATTCGGAATGAACTAAAATTTTGCATGCAAGTCACAAATGACATAATGGATCTGTTTCAATTTCCAGAATCGAATTCGGACCCCGATATCAATAAAGTCAACTCCCGGTCAAACTTCCCAAAAATCTTCTATTTTTCAACTTTCGCCCAAATGTGTTGAATTGTCCTATAGACTTCCAAATCCGAACATGCGCCTAAGTCTGAAATCATCATACGAAGCTATTGGAATCATTAAAATTCTATTCAGGGATCATTTTCTCAAAAGTCAAATCTCCGGTCAAACTTTAGAAATTCAAAACCTTTTATGTTTTTCAAAAACTAACGGAAAACGTGCCTACGTACCTCAGAATAATTTCAAATTCTTTACATAAGTCATAAATATTGTTACAAAGCTGATCGAACTCTCAGAATCTAAATCGGGACCAAGTATCAACAAAAACCCAATTATGACCAAATTTAGGAATTCTTAAACCTTTAAATTTCTAGTTTCCATTAAATGCCGATAATTTGAGCTAGGGACCTTCGAATTCGATTCCGAGCCTACGCTCAAGTCCCAAATCATGATACAGACATATCGGAACTGTCAAAATACTGATCCGGGTCCGTTGGCTCAAAACGTTGACCGAAGTCAACTTAGTTGAGTTTTAAAGCTCTATTTTACATTTTAATCAATTTTTCATATAAAAACTTTCCGAAAAGATTTACGGACTGTGCATACAAGTCGAGGAATGCTGAATAGTGATTTTTGAGGTTTTATAAAAGTAACAATTACATATTAGGTCATCACATTTTTCCACGATTATATTAACTTTCTTTCTTTAGTTTGGTTACAACATTAGTTTTGGTTCAACTTTCTACGGGACACAAATAACCCAACTTTAATGATCTTATCAAAACTTTGGGAGCATTTGTTGAACCCAAAAAAAGGATTCTCAAATCATATAAGGGAAAAATATATTAATGAATTTATCATGTCATAAATAAAAAATATAGAAGCCATAAAGTTAGTTAAATAAACACTTGCATCGTTTAGCTCAACTGTAAGCTTATTAGATAATTGTAACGACACGACTGGTCATTTTGAGTATTACCGCCCCGTTTCCCCATTTACTGATCATTTTGTGCTTTACAGTTGCTATGTGAATTACTGGGGTAATTAGTTCGGGTCCGGTGAGGTTTTAGAATGAATTGAGACACTTAGTCCCAAGGATGAAAACTTAAGCGAAAAAAGTTGACCGGATATTGATTTATGTGTAAATAACCCCGGAATAGAGTTTTCACGATTTCAATAGCTCCGTATGGTGATTTTGGACTTAGAAGTGTGTCCGAAAAATTATTTAAAAGTTCGTAGTCAAATTAGACTTGAAATGGCGAAAATAGGAAATTTAAATGTGGAAGTTTGACCGGGGAGTTGACTTTTTGATATCGGGGTCGGAATCCAATTATGGAAATTGGAATAGGTCTGTTATGTCACTTATGACTTGTGTGCAAAATTTGAGGTCAATCAGACTTGATTTGATAGATTTCGGCATCGAATGTAGAAGTTGGAATTTCTTAGTTTCATTAAGCTTGAGTTGGGGTATGATTCATGATTTTAGTATTGTTTGAGGTGATTTAAGGATTCGACTAAGTTCGTATGATGTTTTGGGACTTATTGATATATTTGGTTGAGGTCCCGGGGGCCTTGGGTGAATTCCGGATAGTTAACAGATTGATTTTTGGACTTAAGGAAATGCTGAAGCTGGGAAGCAGCTGGTGTGATCGCTTCTGCGATGCCTTGGTCGCAGAAGCGAGGTCGAGCTTGCAGAAGCGAAATGGGAAGGGGTAAGGCAGTGTGCATAGGTGCGAAGCCTTCGCTACATCTGCAAAGCCGCAAAAGCGTCTTGTTGATCGCAGAAGCGGACTGCTTCTCGCAGAAGCGGGAAGGCAACCACAAAAGCGGAGTAAGGACATCCTTGCCATAATCTGTAGATGCGGTAGAGTCTCCACAAAAGAGGAACCGCAATGCGATTAAGTGTCCGCTGGTGCGAAAGCACTGGACAGATTACAAAACAGAGGGGTTCCGACATTTTTGTAATTTTGAATATTTCCAACACGGTTTTGGGCAATTTTTCAGAGAGAATTCACGGGGAAACTTGAGGTAAGCCACTTATGATCATTTTTAGTCAATAATATTGAATTATCAGTGAGTATTCCGACTAGAATACGTGTTTTTGAGGTGAAATACGAGGATTTGGACCTAGGGATTTGAAAATAAGATTTGAGGATTTGAAGGTCGAGTTGATGTCAGAATTTGGTAAATTCGGTATGGTTGGACTCGTGGTTGAATGGGCGTTCATATTTTGTAACTTTTGTCTAGTTCTGAGATGTGGTCCCCATTGGCGATTTTTAAGTGTAATTTCAAATTTTGATGGAAAATTAGTATTTTCATATGGAATTAATTCCTATAATTTGTGTTGACTGTATCTAATTAATTGTGACTAGATTCGAGGATTTCGGAAGCCGATTCACAAGGCAAAGGCATATTGGAATAAAGAATTATACGGTTTGAGGTAAGTATCGTATTTAAACTCGGTTAAGCCACTAGTTGCCTAAATTGTTGTGATAGCCACGTGCTTTTGAGTGTGCACATGTGTGGGGATGGTCCCATGTGCAAGCACCGGGGTTGTGTATTTATGTTTGGGTTGTGTTCGGACTCCTATAAACCCAGAAATGACTGTTAAGCTTCGAGCTTCGATAATTAATATGTGGTAACAATTTATGTGATCTAATTAAACCATGATGTGGTTACTCAGTGGTTAAATTCCCGGAATAAACTTGATAAATGCTTTTCATTGATGAAATTTCCGAATTTCTTATGATAACACACTTTGTACATTCCTACACTTTAGCATGGCATTTATACCAGTCCAAGGACAGGAGAACCTTATTTCATTCATTATATATACCTGTATCCTTGCTTTTTTGTTGTTGCATGATACTTTGGCACGTGGGTTGTCCGTGCAGTATGTGAGTTGTCTGTGCGAATCTATATACTGATACTTTAGCACGTGAGTTTGTCACGACCCTAACTCACCCTCCATAGGATGTCGTGATGGCACCTAGTCTCTAGACTAAGTAAGCCTAACAATTTGCGGAATATCATAATATAAAACTGAACCCCAATTCTCAACACATGAAATAAATATAAAACTGCAAATCAATAATTATAACTCTCAAAACCTGATAGAAATAAGTCACAAACATCTAAGTGTAACGACTAGGCCGGTCGTTTTGAGAGTTATAGCCCCGATACCCTGTTTACTGCTTTCCCCGTATCTTTTTCTGCTTATGTGACTTATTGGGAGGTTCCATTTTTGGTTTCGTAGTGTTTTGGGACATTTAGTCCCTAAAACTAAAGCTTAAGTTATAGGATTTTTTACAGTAGTTGGAACTATATGAAGATGACTCCGAAATGGGGTTTTGTCCATTCTGTTAGCTCCGTTGGGTGGTTTTAGACTTAGGAGCGTGTCCTGAATGTAAATTGGAGGTCTATAGCTAATTTAGGCTTGAAATGGCAAATATCGAATTTTTGGGAAGTTTGACCGGAAGTGGACTTTTTGATATCTTGGTCGGATTCCTATTCCGGAAGTTGGAGTAGGTCCATAATATCGAGTATGACTTTTGTGCAAAATTTTGAGGCCAATCGGACGTGGTTTGATAGGTTTCGGCATCGAATGTAGAAGTTTGAAGTTTCAAGTTCATTAAGTATGAATCGGAGGGTGATTCGTGTTTTTAGCATTGTTTGATGTGATTCGAGGTTAGAATAAGTTCGTATAGTGTTTTAGGACTGGTTAGTATGTTTGGTTGAGGTCCCGGGGGGCCTCGGGCGTGTTTCGGATGCATAACAGAATGAATTTGGACTTAGGCTAGTTGCTGATGATTTTCTGGTTTCTGGTGTTTTCGCACGTGCGGAAGGGAGACCGCAGGTGCGAGATCGCACGTGCAAAAGGAGGAGCGCAGGTGCGGTTTGGTCAAGCTTGGTCTGTGAGCGCAGGTGAGAATTGGTAGCCGCATTTGCGCATCCGCAGATGCGGAGGATTGAGCGCAGGACAAAAAGGGGCGGCCTGGGCAGAGTCCCAGATGCGGAAGGTCATCCGCAAGAACGGGCACGCACTGGTCCGCAGAAGCGGATCTTTGGACCTTAAGCAATCTCCACACCTGCGATGGAAATTCCGCAGGTGCAGTGTCGCTGGTGCGACTAGAGGTCCGCATAAGCGAAATCGCTGGGCAGAAAAGGCTAAGTTCGAGGATTTTATTCAATTTTCAATTTTGGGTCTTTGAGAGCTCGAATTGAGGAGATAATTCAAGGGTTTTTCAGAGGAAGCTATTGGGTAACAATTCCCAACTCATTTATGGTTATACTCCATCAATCTATAGTTAAAATTCATCATTTAATTAAGGAATTTGGTTGAACAATTTGGAAAAAGGTTGGAAAGTTCTTCAAATAAATTTCTGAGTTTTGATTCAGATTTTGATATCGGATTTCGATAATTTTGGTACGAGTGAACTCGTGGTTGATTGGGTGTTCGTATTTTGTGACTTTACCTGATTCCGAGACGTGGGCCCGAGTCGACTTTTAGGACGAATTTCAGAATTTTTGTTAAAATCTTGATTTTATTAATTAGATTAGTCTATTATAGTTATATTTATGATTTGTAATTATTTTTGGCTATATTTGGGCCATTCGTAGTTGGATAATCGAGGAAAGGGCATTCTTACTGATTGATTGAGCTTGGTTCGAGGTAAGTGGCTTGCCTAACCTTGTGTGGGGGAAATCCCCTTAGGATTTGGTGGTGTTGTGATATGTGAGTGACGTGTATGTGAGGTGACGAGTACGTACCTGGGCTATTTGTTGTAAAACCCAATTTATTTTACTGAGTAGCAACCTGTTTTTCCTTTAATTTGAGTTATACCGTTTAAATGAGTATTAGTCTGTTTTCATTCTTAATTGAGCTATTCCAATATGTGTAGTTATCCTGTTTAGTCTAATATCGCATATCTACGTGCTTTAACTGCTTATTTGAACTCTGTGAAACATGCTTAGTTGATTTCCTACTTTTCTTTGTTCTTTATCAGTATAACTGTAGAAATCTTGCTATTAACTATTGTATTTATCGGTTTGGGCTGTGTATTTACTTCTGAGACTACAAGGCGGTTCCTCAGAAGTTCCCCGTGCACATTTACTTTTGAGACTACGAGGCGGTTTATCGGGAGTTCTCCCTGCACATTTACTTTTGAGACTACGAGGCCGGACCTCGGGAGTTCTCCCTGTATATTTACTTTTGAGACTACAAGGCGGTACCTCGGGAGTTCTCCCTGGATATTTTTTTGGGGACTACGAGACGGTATCTCGGGAGATCCTCTGCTGTTTACCCATGTGTGTTGTACTGTTGCCTTGCTGTGTTTCCTTTTGTTAAATTCTAGTCTCTCAGAATATTGTATATTCTCCTACCTTATTTATTATTTACCAGTGGGCCTGACCTGGCCTCGTCACTACTCGACCGAAGTTAGGCTTGGCACTTACTGGGTACCATTGTGGTGTACTCATACTACTCTTCTGCACATGTTTTCGTGTGCAGATCCAGGTTCATCATACCAACCCCGCTATTAGTTGTGTATTTCCTGATGTTCCAGAGACTTCAAGGTACATTTGCTCGCGTCCGCAGACCTAGGAGTCCCCCTCTATTTTTTCCCATATGTCAATTACCTTCTGTACTTCTTTTATTATACTCTGGTGTATAGAGATACTAGTTTCCTCTTGTAGCTTCTGACTTATGATGTTTCGGATTTTGGGAATACTGTGTATTACTAGAGTGTTGGTTTTTGTACATGCCGAGCGGCATTGCTACCAGTTATTTAGTTATCTGTTGTAGTTAGTTATTAAGTTTTACTTCTATTTTTGTTATTTTCCGCAATTTATTAGGCTTACCAAGTCGTGGAGACTAGGTGTCGTCACGACGTTATACGGAGGGAGTTTGGGTTGTGACAAATTGGTATCAGAGCTCTAGGTTCATAGGTGTCGTGAGACACAAGCCGGTTTATTAGAGTCTCGCGGATCATTATGGATACGTCTGTACTTATCTTCGGGAGGCTATGGAAATGTTAGGAAAACAATTCCACTACTTTGATTCCTTATCGTGCGAAAATTGTTGAATTCAAAAATTCTGAACTTCTATATTCTATTCTCTCATAGATGGTGAGGACACGTATAGGCGGATCTGATGACCAGGCACTCGCGCCACCTACTAGTGCCGCAAGAGGCCGGGGTAGCGGCCAAGGACGTCCACGTGGTGCAGCCAGAGCACCCGCACGAGCTGATACAGAGGAGCCCCCAGCAGCTCCAGCTGGAGGGCAGGCACCTGAGGTACCTGTTGCTGCACCAACCCTCCAGAAGACTCTAGCCAAGCTTCAGAGCATGTCCAGCACCTTAGCTCAGGCTGGATTGATTCCACTTACTCCTGCCATATCTCAGGCGGGGGGGAGGAGCACAGACTCCCGTCGCCGGTACCCTATAGCACCGAGTTCAGGTAGACCAGGATCCAGAGATCATACTAGTGTAGCTGGTAGCTCCAGATTTGCCCGAGGTTAGGGCAGCAGTTTCTGAGGCGGAGCAGCTCAAACTTGAGAGGTATAAGAAGTACCACCCTCCAACCTTCAGTGGATTGGCATTAGAGAATGCCCAGGGTTTTCTGGAGGAGCGTCACCGTATTCTTCGTACTATGGGTGTAGCGGAGTCGAGTGGGGTTTTCTTTACTGCATTCCAGCTTAGAAGAGCATCCTATCAGTGGTGGCGTGCTTATGAGTTGAGTAGTTTGGCTGAGGTAGCTTCACTTACATGGACTCAGTTCTCGGACATGTTCTTGAGGGAGTATGTTCCCCAGAGTCTCAGAGACGCATGGCGCACGGAGTTTAAGAAGTTGTGCCAGGGTGCTATGACTGTGTAAGAGTATGCAGTTTACTTTAGTGATTTGGCCCGACATGCACCAGCCTTGGTTGCCATAGTTCGAGAGAGGGTTCGTCAGTTTATTAAGGGACTCCACCCTAGTATCAGGCTTAGTATGGCCCGGGAATTGGAGATGGATATTTCCTACCAGCAGGTTGTGAGTATTGCTAGGAGATTGGAGGGTATGCTTGCTCGGGAGAGAGAGCAGAGGGAGGCCAAGAGATCTCGAGATTCTGGCACTTATAGTGGTACTCTGCCCCAGCTGCAGTTCATCATGGTAGGGGTTATGTGAGTCGCCCCGTCTACTCAGCACTTCCAGCCACCAGTGGTATTCTGGCATCTTCTAGGCCCAGGGAGCCTTATTATGCATCGCCAATATCTAGTGCGCCTCCTGCATGGGGTACATTTAGCGGTCAGTCTAGCAGACCTAGCCCGAGCCAGTCACAGCAGCTACGCCCTTCGAGGGCTTGTTTTGAGTGTGGCGACACTCACCATATGGTGAGGGATTTCCCCAAACTTAGGATGGGTGCACCTTCACAGACTTCTCAGCCACTGCGTGCTCCACCGGGTTCTCATGTTATGATTACAGCACCAGCTACTGCCCCACCTTCTCAGCTAGCTCGAGGTGGAGGTCGGGGAGGTAGAGGTTGCCCTAGAGGGGGAGGTCAGGCCAGATATTATGCTCTTCCTGCTCGTACAGAGGCAGTTTCTTTCGACTCTGTCATTACAGGTATTATTTCGGTTTGTTATAGAGACGCGTCGGTCTTATTTGACCCGGGATCTACATATTCCTATGTGTCCTCTTATTTTGCCCCGTATTTGGGCTTATCTCGGGATTCCTTGAGTTCCCCTATTTATGTGTCTACTCCTGTGGGAGATTCTCTTGTTGTAGACCGCGTGTATCGGTCGTGTTTGATTGCTCTTAGTGATTTTGAGACCATAGCCGATTTATTATTGCTCAGTATGATAGACTTTGATGTTATCTTGGGCATGGACTGGTTGTCGCCCCATTATGCTATTCTTGATTGTCACGCTAAGGCAGTGACGCTGGCTATGCTAGGTCTACCACAATTAGAGTGAAGAGGTACCTTAGAGTTTACTCTCAGCGGAGTTATTTCATTTCTTAAAGCTCAACAAATGGTTGAGAGATGTCAGCATTGATACCCCTATAGTGGAGTCAGTCCCAGTAGTGAGGGATTTTCCAGATGTTTTTCCAGCTGATCTTTCGGGCTTGCTGTCCGAGAGAGATATTGATTTTAGCATTGATTTGTTGTCGGGCACTCAGCCCATCTCTATTCCTCCATATCGTATGGCTCCTCCTGAGTTGAAGGAGTTAAAGGAGCAGTTACAGGACTTGCTTGATAAGGGCTTCATTCAGTCTAGTGTGTCACCTTGGGGTGCTGTTGTCTTGGTTGTAAAGAAGAAGGATGGTTCTATGCGTATGTGCATTCATTATCGCCAGTTGAATAGAGTTACAGTGAAGAACAGGTACCCATTGCCTCGTATTGATGACCTATTTGATCAGTTACATGGTGCCAGAGTGTTTTCCAAGATTGACTTGTGTTCAGGCTATCATCAGTTGAAGATTCGGGAGCCAGATATCCCGAAGACTGCTTTCAGGACACGGTATGGTCACTACGAGTTCCTTGTGATATCTTTTGGGCTGACCAATACCCCCAACAACTTTTATGCACTTGATGCACAGTTTGTCCCGGCCCTATCTTGACTCATTCATCATTGTGTTTATCGACAACATTCTGGTATACTCCCGGACTCTGGCGGATCATGAGCAGCACCTGAGTACTGTGCGTCAGACCTTGAGAGAAAAGAAGTTATATGCAAAATTTTCATAGTGTGAGTTTTGGCTTGACTAAGTGGCATTCTTGGGTCATGTAGTATTGAGTGATGGGATCAAGGTGGAAGCAGTGCAGAGTTGACCTAGACCGTCATCAACTACGGAGATCCGGAGTTTTTTTGGTTTGGCGGGGTATTACCGTCATTTTGTAGAGCGATGCTTATCTATTGCAGCACCTATGACCAGGCTGACCCAGAAGGGTGCTCCGTTCAGGTGGACAGAAGAGTGTGAGGAGAGCTTTCAGAAGCTCATGACAATTTTGACTACAGCTCCAGTATTGGTATTGCCTATAGGTTCGGGGTCTTATACTGTATAATTTGATACATCACGGATTGATCTTGGTGCGGCATTGATGCAGGACAGTAGGATGATTGCCTACGTGTTCAGACAGCAGAAGGTGCATGAAAAGAACTATCATGTTCACGACCTTGAGTTAGCAGCTACTATTCATGCCTTGAAGATTTGGCGGCACTATTTATACGGTGTCCCTTGTGAGATTTACATCGATCATCGGAGTTTGCAGCATCTGTTCAAGCAAAAGGATCATAACTTGTGTCAGCGGAGGTGGTTGGAGCTACTTAAGGACTATGATATCACCATTTTATACCATCCGAGGAAGGTCAATGTGGTGGCCGATGCTTTGAGTCGCCAGGAAGAGAGTTTGGGAAGTTTAGCATATCTACCAACAGTAGAGAGGCCATTGGCGTTGGATGTTCAGGCCTTAGCCAGCCAGTTTGTGAGATTGTATATTTTTGAGTCGAGCCAAGTATTGGCTTGTGTGGTCTCTCGGTCTTCTCTTTATGATCGTATAAGGGAGCGTCAGTATGATGGCCCCCATCTGCTTGTCCTTAAGGACACGATTCAATATTGTGATGCTGAGGAGGTCACTACTGGAGATGATGGTGCACTAAGGATGCAGGGCAGGCTATGTATGTCCAATGTAGATGGTCTGCGTGAGTTGATTCTCCAGGAGGCTCACAGTTTGCGGTACTTCATTCACCCGGGTGCCGTGAAGATGTATCAAGACTTGAGGCAGTATTACTGGTGGAGGATAATGAAGAAGGACATAGTGGAATATGTAGCTCGGTGTCTGAATTGCCAGCAGGTGAAATATGAGCATCAACAACCAGGTGGATTGCTTCAGAAGTTAGAGATTTCGGAGTGGAAATGGGAGCGGATCACTATGTATTTCATTGTTAGGCTTCCACGGACTCAGTATAAATTTGATACAGTTTGGGTGATTGTGGATAGGCTGTCCAAGTCAGCTCATTTCCTTCCTGTGATGACTACCTATTCTTCCGAGCACCTGGCTCGAATATATATTCGCGAGATCGTCAGGCTTCATGGCGTACCGGTATCTATCCTCTCTGACCAGGGTACGCAGTTTACATCACGATTCTAGAGGTCCGTACAACATGAGTTAAGTACTCGAGTGGAACTGAGCACTGCATTTCACCCTCAGACGGACGGATAGTCCAAGCGAACTATTCAGATATTAGAGGATATGCTCTGTGCGTGTGTGATGGAGTTTGGAGGTTTGTGGGATCAATGTTTTCCACTTGCAGAGTTTGCCTACAATAACAGTTATCATTCGAGCATCCAGATGGCACTGTATGAGGCTCTATATGGTAAGCGGTGTCGGTCTCTAGTGGGTTGGTTCGATCCGGGCGAGGCTAGATTATTGGGTACAGACTTGGTTAAGGATGCCCTGGATAAGGCGAAGGTGATTCAGGATCAACTTTGCATAGCCCAGTCCAGACAGAGGAGTTATGCGGATTGGAAGGTTCACGATGTTGCATTCATGATTGGAGAGCGGGTCTTGCTTCAGGTTTCGCCTATGAATGGTGTTATGAGGTTCGGGAAGAAGGGAAAGCTGAGCCCAAGGTTCATTGGTCCCTTTGAGATGTTACGACATGCTGGGAAGGTTGCTTATGAGCTTGCCTTACCTCCTAGTCTAGCAGGAGTTCATCCGGTATTCCATGTTTCTATGCTCCGGAAGTATCACGGTAATCCGTCTCAAGTGCTGGATTTCAGCTCAGTCCAGTTGGACAAGGATCTATCTTTTGTTGAGGAGCCAGTGACTATTTTTGACAGGCAGGTTCGAAAGTTGAGGTCAAAGAACATTGATTCCGTGAAGGTTCATTGGATGGATCAGCCGGTTGAGGAGGCGACTTAGGAGACCGAGCATAATATGCGCAACTGTTATCCTCATCTTTTCACCACTTTAGGTATGTCTCTATACTCGTTCGAGGATGAATGATTGTTTGAAGAGGGGGAGGATGTAACGACCCGGTCAGTCGTTTTGAGAGTTATAGCCCCGATCCCCTGTTTACTGCTTTCCCCGTATCTTTTTCTACTTATGTGACATGTCGGGAGGTTCCGTTTTTGGTTTTCGAGTGTTTTGGGACATTTAGTCCCTAAAATAGAAGCTTAAGCTCTAAGATTTTTTACCGTTGTTGGAACTGTGTGAAGACGACTCCGGAATGGAGTTTCGTTAGCTCCGTTGGGTGATTTTAGGCTTAGGAGCGTGTCCGGAATGTAAATTAAAGGTTTGTAGTTGATTTAGGCTTGAAATGGCAAAAATCAGATTTTTGGGAAGTTTGACCGGAAGTGGAATTTTTGATATCGGGGTCGAATTCCGATTCTGGAAGTTGGAGTAGGTCTGTAATGTCGAGTATGACTTGTGTGCAAAATTTGAGGTCAATCGGACGTGGTTTGATAGGTTTCGTCATCAGTTGTAGAAGTTTGAAGTTTCAAGTTCACTAAGTTTGTATGGTGTTTTAGGACTGGTTTCTATGTTTGGTTGAGGTCCCGGGGGCCTCGGGTGTGTTTTGGATGCTTAAGATAATGAAACACCATACGAATTTGGTTGTCATGTTTTGTTGAATTTGGTTGAGGATTGACCGCAAGAGTGAAAAAGGGTGGCGTGGGCAGAGTCGCAGATGCGGAAGGTCATCCGCAGAAGCGGGCTCGCAGGTGCGTGCCCTGGTCCACCGAAGAGGATCATTGGATCTTAATCCATCTCCGCACCTGCGATGGAAATTCCGTAGGTGCGGCATCGCAGGTGAGACTAGAGGTCCGCATAAGCAAAACCGTTGGGCAGAAAAGGCTAAGTTCGAGGGTTTTATTCCATTTTCCATGTTGGATCTTTGAGAGCTCGGATTGAGGCGATAATTCAAGGGTTTTTCAGAGGAAGCTATTGGGTAATGATTCCTAACTCATTTATGGTTATACTCCATTAATCTATAGTTGAATTCATCATTTAATTAAGGAATTTGGTTGAAATATTTGGGAAAAAGTTGGAAAGTTCTTCAAATAAATTTTTGAGTTTTGATTCAGATTTTGATATCGGATTTGGATAATTTTGGTACAAGTGAACTCATGGTTGATTGGGTGTTCATATTTTGTGACTTTTACCCAATTCCGAGACATGGGCCCAGGTCGACTTTTAGGACAAATTTCAGATTTTGTTTTTTAAAGTCTTGATTTCATTAATAAGATTAGTCTATTATAGTTGTATTTACGATATGTAATTGATTTTGGCTAGATTTGGGCCATTCAGAGTCGGATAATCGAGTAAAGGTCATTCTTACTGATTGATTGAGCTTGGTTCGAGGTAAGTGTCTTGCCTAACCTTGTGTGGAGGAAATTCCCTTAGGATTTGGAACTGTTGTGATATGTGAGTATCGTGTACGTGAGGTGACGAGTACGTACCCGGGCTATTTGTTGTAAAACCCGATTTATTTTACTGCGTAGCAACCTGCTTTTCCTTTAATTTGAGTTATACCGTTTAAATGAGTATTAGTCTGTTTTTATTCTTAATTGAGCTATTCCAATATGTGTAGCTATCCTGTTTAGTTTAATATCGCATTTCTACATGCTTTAACTGCTTATTTGAACTCTGTGAAGCATGCCTAATTGATTTTTTGCTTTTCCTTGTTCTTTATCAGTATTACTATAGAAATCTTGTTGTTAACTGTTGTATTTATCGGTTTGGGCTGTGTATTTACTTTTGAGACTACAAGGCGGTTCCTCAGAAGTTCCCCGTGCACATTTACTTTTGAGATTACGAGGCGATTCCTCGGGAGTTCTCCCTGCACATTTACTTTTGAGACTACGAGGCGGTACCTCGGGAGTTCTCCCTGCACATTTACTTTTGAGACTACGAGCCAGTACCTCGGGAGTTCTCCCTGTACATTTAGTTTTGAGACTACGAGGCGATACATCGGGAGTTCTCCCTGCATATTTATTTTGGGAATAATAGACGGTATCTCGGGAGATCCCCTGTTATTTACCCCGGTGTGTTGTACTGTTGCCTTGTTGTGTTTCCTTTTATTAAATTCTAGTCTCTCATTATACTGTATATTCTCCTTCCTTATTTATTAATTACCAGTGGTCCTGACCTGACCTCGTCACTACTCGACTGAGGTTAGGCTTGACACTTACTGGGTACCATTGTGGTATACTCATGCTACTCTTCTGCATATGTTTTTGTGTGCAGATCCAGGTTCATCATACCAGCCCCGCTATTAGTTGTGCATTTGCTGCTGTTTCGGAGACTTCAAGGTACATCTGCTCGCGTCCGCAGACCTAGGAGTACCCTCTCTATTCTCCCTTATGTCAATTACCTTCTGTACTTCTTTTATTAGACTCTGGTGTATAGAGATACTAGTTTCCTCCTTTAGCTTGTGACTTATGATGTTTCGGGTTTTGGAAATATTGTGTAGTACTAGAGTGTTGGTTTTTGTATATGCCGAGCGGCATTGCTACTAGTTATTTAATTATCTGTTGCAGTTAGTTGTTAAGTTTTACTTTTATTTTTGTTATTTTCCGTAATTTGTTAGGCTTACCTAGTCGTGGAGACTAGGTGCCGTCACGACGTTATACGGAGGGAGTTTGGTTCGTGACACTAAGAGAAAATACTAAGTATCTCAATATATCAAGTCTAAGATAATAAGGGAAAACAACATAATAAAGATAGAGGGGGGGACTTCGAGGTCTGCAGACGCTAGCAGATATACCTAGAAGTCTCCATGTGCAGTCCAACTCACTGGTATCTGGTCTGGTGGGAAGAACCTGGATCTGTAAAAAAGGATGTGCAGAAGTATAGTATGAGTACACCACAACGGTACCCAGGAAGTGCCAAGCCTAACCTCGGTAGAGTAGTGACGAGGTTAGGTCAGGGCCCTACTGGTTTAAAAGATAAGCAAGGCAGAAGATATAATAATATTTTTAAATGACTGAGAATTTAAACAACGAGAAGTTTCAAAAAATAACAGCACAACAAATAGAGGTAAACATCAGGAGCACTCCCGAGGTATCGCCTCGCAACCCAAAAGTAAATGCTCAATAGGGGGATCTCCCGAGGTACCGTCTCGTAATCCCAAAAGTAAATATGCAAGACAAAGGGGATCTCCCGAGGTACCGCCTCGTAGTCCCAAAGTAAATATGCAAGACAGAAGGATCTCCCGAGTAAATGCCTTGTAGTCCCAAAGTAAATATGCAAGACAGGGGGATCTCCCAAGGAACCGCCTCGTAGTCCCAAAGTAAATATGCAAGATAGCGGGATCTCCCGAGGAACTGTCTCGTAGTCCCAAAGTAAATATGCAACAAATAACCGAACCGAAGGAACAACGAATTTACATCAAGAATCTTACAGTTAAGGCTTAATTCAAATCAAGGGAAGCATGTAATTCAACTAAGCATGTTGCACAAATTACAAGTAAGAGTTAAGGCACGTAGGCATGCGATACAAGGCTAATCATGATCACTACATATGCTAAGGCAGCTCAGTTAAGGAATTTAAAAAAAGACAACTCAGCAAGAGCCAAAATTTCCACTATTAACCCGTGTACGCACTCGTCACCATGCGTACACGGTGCTCATATATCACAAATTGTTACAACAATACCAAAACCTAAGAGGATTTCCCCCACATAAGGTAAGACAAGTCACTTACCTTAAATCTCGCTCAGTCAATCGATAAGAATGCCTTTTCTTCGACTTTCCAACTCCGAATGGACCAAATCTATCCAAAAGCAATTACATATCATGAATATAACTACAAGAAAATAATTTAAATCATAAATCTACGACTTTAGCAAAGAATCAAAAAATTGCCTCAAAATGTTGACCCGGGCCCACGTCTCGGAATCGGGTAAAAGTCACAAAATACGAACACTCATTCGATATCGAGTTCACCCATACCAAAATTACCAAAATACGACACCAAGTCGCCACTCAAATTCCCAAATTAAACTCTCCAAATCCCTAGCCTCAAACTCCCAAATTCCACCTTAAACACACACAATCTAGGTGGGAAAATCAATAGGGAAACAAGGTCATTGATCAAAAATAACTACAAGAGACTTACCTCAAAAAATCAATCGAAATGCTCTCAAAAATCTCCAAACCCGAGCTCAAAATGTCCAATAATGATAAAAATCCCGAACCCTTGAAGTAATAGAGTCTGCCCAGTATTTTCGCTTCTGCGGATCACTTGACCGCATTTGCGGTCCCTCTTTTGCAGAAAAAGCACCGCTTCTTCGATTTTGCCCAGGCTGCCTTGCCTCCGATTCTGCGATCTCCTATCCACTTCTGCGGACTCGCTTCTGCAAGAAGCAGTCCGCTTATGCGGCTCCAGCGCACCTGCGATCTCCTTGTCCGCATTTGCGGTCTTGCAGATGCGGAATTTTCCTCGCATCTGCGACCTCTGCCCACACTGCTCCAGCCCGCTTCTGCGATTAACGTGCTGCTTCTGCGGGCTCGCACCTGCGGTCAATCTTGCGCAGGTGCGATTACACTAGAGCTGGTGCCTTCAGCCATTCTCACAAGTCCAAGTTTGCTCTGTTAACCATCCGGAATCTACTCGAGGCCCCCGGGACCTCAACCAAACTAACCAACAAGTCCTAAAACGTCATACGGACTTAGTCGAGTCTTTAAATCATATCAAACAATGCTAAAAACACGAATTGCATATCGATTCAAGCCTAATGAACTTTAAAACTTCAAACTTCTACATCCAACGCCGAAACCTATCAAATCAAGCCCGATTGACCTCAAATTTTGCACACAAGTCATAATTGATATTATGGACCTACCCCAACTTCCGGAATTGAAATTCGACCCTGATATCAAAAATTTCACTCCCAGTCAAACTTTCAAAAATCATCCAATTTTTGAACTTTCGCCAATAGACGCTAAAATGACTTACGGGCCTCTAATTCAACCTCCGAATACGCTCCTAAGACCAAAATCACCCTACGGAGCTATTGGAACCGACAAAAACTCCATTCTGGAGCCGTCTTCACACAATTCAAACTGCAGTCGATTCCTACGACTTAAACTTCTATTTTATGGACTATGTGTCCCATTCCACTCTGAAACCAAAAACAAATCCTCCTAGCAAGTTACGTAACCACAAAAGAAATAGAGGGAGCAATAAATAGGGGTTCGGGGCTAGTATTCTCAAAATAACCGGTCGAGTCGTTACAAAGTTGTCCGTGTAGATCCATATACTGATACTTTAGCACGTGAGTTGTCCGTGCAGCATGTGAGTTATCCGTGCTGATCCATATATTGATATTATTGACACGTGAGTTGTCCGTGTCGCACATGAGTTGTCCGTGCAGATTCTTTTGTTAGTACGTGAGTTGTCCGTGCAGCACGTGAGTTATCCGTGCAATATGTGAATCTTGTATTTTCTCAATCATTATCTGATTTACTGGTTTTCTTTTCCCATACATGCCATAATACTATTGAGCAGGATATAGTTGTACTGAATTAACTGGTGAATTCAACAAATTAAGCTTCTCTTATCTTGCCCTATTTATTTGCGATACTTATTGAGTTGGTTGTACTCACAATACACCCTACTCCTCGTGTGTAGATCCAGGTACTTCTAAATACGACAGTTGCTAGATTCGGGGATTTATCTGTTGGAGACTATCGAGGTAGCTGCTTGGCGTCCGCAGACCTTGACTCTCTCCCTTTTCAATTATTGTGTTGTTCTATATGTTCAGACAATACTTTTATTTGTCAGGTTGTGTCGTCATTTAGATGCTCATGTGCTCAGTGACACCAGGTTTTGGGAGTGTATTTGTATAAAAGATTGTGGGATTTTCTATTAAATTTAAATATTATATTTTTAAACTTAAAAGAAATTGTAGTTTATTGATGTTGTCGGCTTACCTAGTATTGAGATAGGCGCCATCATGATATGCGAATTTGGGTCGTGATAATAATTTAATATGTATCTATTTAGTAACTCAAAAAAATATTTTTTAGGATATATATACACAATAAAAAAATTATAATTTTTAAATACCAATTTTGTAACACTTGACAAATAAGTTAAATTACACGTGCAACGCATGTACACTAAAACTAGTATATATACTATATTAAAAGCATGAAGGCCATTAGCGAAATGTTCGTCTTTTTTACCTTTTTAAAATAGAGTTTACACTAGACAAAATAGTTATTTAATTATTTACCTAATATTTAGCACTTTAAAGTCAACTAAAACTTCACTTATTAAAATTT
>AWOL01S0102392.1:0-11438 GCA_000715115.1 Nicotiana otophora
GTGTTCAATTGTCAATTGCTTAATTTTTAATAGTTAATCGTAGTAATAGTCATCAAATTAACTGTTAACTTTCCTGGATAGTAATCAACTGAAGATTATTCAAACACTGTTTAAATCCAATCCCCGTGGAAACGATAATTAAACTATACTATCTTTGACTAGCGAGCAATAGTTTTGTGTTGTGTTTTGCGCTTGTCACTTTCTTCACTAAAGAACTGCAGATCCGTGGATAGCGAGCATAAGTATTTCAAGCTGCAGTTGTTACTGAAATTGTTGGCAACCCTATGAAATCATTTATCTTAAACACCACAACTCGTTCTTACATCAAAATATAATTAACTTTCTTTATTATATGCATTAAGGTGAATGAGGACATTACCTTGCTTGTGAAACATGTTTGTAGCTTTTGGTGTAACTAAAATTCTTTCCAATTAGTTAGAGCACAAAAGAGTTGACTTCGAAACATCTAAAGCATAAGTATAAAAGTTATATTTAGAAAAATGGGATAAATATTCCATCAGTAGCAAATAGAGGAATAAAATATCTATACTTAGGGAAAAGTACAAAATAATATTATACCTATCATAAATACAACGAAATGTTCTTACTCCGTGAATTAAGGTATATAACTACTGCTTCCAAAATCTCACCTTAAAAGGGTTGAAATACAACACATTGATAGTTCATCGGCATTTTCCCAATCTGTTTGTCTTTCAATAACCTTTTACTTGTTCAGCTAATTGACCATCTCAACTTTAATACAATGGCCAATTTACCTCACCACATCCAATTGGATTAACAAGTAATACAAAATTCTACTATTGCTTCGAGCTTTCTATAAGTGTTTCTACATCTGTATAAAAGTTCATGAAAAAAATTTCCCAATTCACAAGAATGGAAAATTTTGCATAGTTGAAGGCAATCTTAATTTACTCAAAATAACAAAAGAGAGAAACACAAGAAATTCTTACCAAATAGTTTAATTGTTTCAGGTATATCATTAAACATCTTGAGTTCTGCATAGTTAAAAGAAGAGTAAAAATAAAAACATTCAGATGGAAAGTGTCACTAACTATAAAATAATCGAGATTTACATATATGAAACACCATGAAAGTATGTTTACGTATATCGTTTGGTACATGGGATAAGAATAATAATTTCGGAATAAAGTTTGGGATTAACTTTATCCTATGTTTAATTTGGTGTATTTGCTAATCCCAGCATAACTTTTATATTAAAATAGTGAAATTAGTTATCCCATATAAAAAGTGAAATAACTAATTGCATGGGATATTCCACCATTGTACCAAACGACCCTTTAGAATTAACTAGAGGTATATGACTAACTGGCTTTTACATCAAGAATTACTTCTCTTATCCAAATTCAAGGAAATTTAAAAGCAACAAATAAAGTAATTCTTCTAGTATCTATCACAAAATTAGGGATTTTATCTTTTCTTCCGTGCAAATTTTCTGTCCCATAGTTTCCAAAACTTCTTCTCTGCCTACATCATTGTATCTTAAGTAAGCAAATATATATACCCTTCACAATACGCATGACATATAGTGATATACATTGACGAACACAAAATATACAATGATATACCTACTTGTATGTTGCTATATGTATATGTATTGTGTGTATGTGATCACGCCCAACTATACCTTCTAAGAGGTCTAGCGGTCGTTACAAATATAATTCGGTTTACAAGTCCGGAGTCGAATCCCACAGGGAATTAACCTACTAATTACAACCATTAGTTTCGCACGAATTCAAGTATTCAACCTTCAGAAATATTAAATTACAATTTGAATGTTTACTAACTAAGAGCAAAGTAATTAAGATGCAGTAATTTATAACTAACAGAGCAAATATTATGACAAGATTGGGAAAAGTCTAGGGTTATGATTTCCCCTATTGTCGGAATCTCCCCCATCATGTTTCCTATAAATTCGCCTAAGTATTCTCTACCGATCGTGAGTACTTTGGGTGTCGTAGCTCTCTCTCGAGTAACTACCACAATTTACTAGACGTATTCTCTCGAACTATGCTAGCTGTCACTAATTCACCGCTCACTACGATCGCACCAAGGTTTCGTTATCTCTAATCCCGCCTTTAAACCATCCGTATTGATCTCTCAAATATGTTAGGAGTGGTGTTGTTCAACAACTACCTAAATGTGTACTCTCTCTCGAGAAATGTACACACTAAATAGGCATAGTTAATTGCGAGCTCTTCAATCAACAACAATGAAAATATAGTTGAACAAGTAGAGAAAAATCAAAGGCAAATCCATATTAGACGTAGTAAAAAATCATCCTCCAATAGGTTTTATCAAACCCTAGATGATGGGTTTAGCTACTCATAATATTATGTAAGATTATAATATAAAAAGTCATAACCAATAATGGAAATATGAAGAAGAAAGTGAAAAACTCATAGAAGAATTCTCCGCCTTGCTCTTTTCTTTGTGTTCTTGCCTCTCCCGTTTCTTCCCCCTCAAAAATGAGTTTAAAGACTATTTATATGGGATAGGGTTAGCATGGGGCGAAATAATACAAGCCCGCTTCGAAATAGCCTTTTTAGGATAGCTCGTTCACTCTCTCGTGCGCACGCGAGAGCGAACGAGGGAAGTTCTTCATTTTTTGTTTTCCTTCTAGGTCTTTCGTGCACTTCCATGCCTTTTTGCCATAATCTGCTATTTTGTTTTCAAGCTTTTCCTCAGCTAACTCGTTCACTCTCTCGTGTGCACGCGAGAGTGAACGAGCAAAGTCCTTCTTTTGTCTTTTGGTCTCGAATCAACTTCTTTTGCTCATTTTTCGTCCAACTTGCTCCTACACATAAGAATGCACGTAATGAGCATAATTCACTACAAAAATTCATGTAACCTACCGCAACCACACAAGTTATGAGATAAAAGTACACCGAAAAATATGCATTTTTGGCCGTTTATCAACACCCCATACTTAAACTCTTTCTCGTCCTCGAGCAACTTTCAAAATTAAGCACAATGGCAAGAAACACATTTTCAAAATATACTCTCAAGCATCATACCAATGACAATGGCTTATGCCAACACTTATGTCACGCCCCAAACCTAGGGGCGTGGCTGGCTTCTGGTGCCTTACTGGCATGGGCAAACCACTCTGTAACTCATGATCGTTCGACCAAAACTAGAACATGCATAGGTCCAGTTGGCTAAACCCATTCTTTCTATAACCATCATGGGCCAACATGGCCACAACTCGTAATGTATAACTATAAGTGGGAAACATTGTATCAATGAACCATTGCTCTTAAAACATGAATACATATAGGCCGTCAAGGTCTCTGACATACTGCACATGATGAACCCGTATCTACAAAGCCTCTAAGAGTATTTGACATCAAAAGATAGTCAGGACAGCGACCCGGCCTACCCAGAAGTCTGTAGCAAAACTCTGACACGAAGACATACAATCTCGGCTGCACTCCGAATGAAGTGGAGTCTTACCAATCCTTCGGTGAATGCTAACCTCGTCTACTATGAGGACTCGTAAAACTGATTATCTAGACATGCTGGCATGAATGCAGCGTCCACAAGAAAATGATGTCAGTACGAATAATGTACCGAGTATGTTAGGCATGTAAATCAGTGTATAAAGGATATGAAAGAAACATGGAATAAAGAACTCAACATGTAAGTCTGGATAGCTCTGTAAATCATGAAATATTTATAATGTCATGCATATGCGTATAAATGTCATATCATGCATATGTATATGCGTACATAATATTATCAAGCCTCTGAGGGTATCCCATCATATCATCTCGGCTTTTGTGGGCGAAATTATCAATGTATAGCAACTGATCAGGTAGTGCTGCGTATATAACACCGTAACCTTACCCCATAGCCCATATATATATATATATATATATATATATATATATATATAATATGCGTATATAACGCCATCTGATCATGGGTATTGTACATGTATAAATGAATGCAATGCATAATGAAATAAGTCAATAAGATCTCTCGGAATGTCATAAGATCAATATGCCTTCGGATAAACTTTATCAACTTATGTATATTATGAGACCCATGAACAGACGATATAATAATAGGACACATGGGGAACCAAGAACATAGGCACCCCTTAGTACTTTTATGAATAGAGTCATTTATGAAAGTTGCACATTTGCTCGTTTCGTTTGTATCACATGGATCATGCCAAAAGGAAAGAAGGGATAACCTTAACATACCTGGTCTTAACCCAGTGGCTCAAGAGCTCAACTCATATCCACTTCACGATCTATGCAATAACAAGAATAATACTATTGTTAACCATACGAACAATTCTCTTAATCGCATAACGGAAGATGACCTATCCTACAATGAAATGGACATGATTTACCATGCTCTTATCATTCCCTCAAGCCTACCATAGGCAAGGTAATACAACAATACAATTAGCAACTCCCACAACAAGTTTTACAACCCAAACTATGATACAACGAGCGGCAAACTCGGCTATGATTATCAAACATACTTCTCCAATATTTCTTTCCTTCAAAACATATATCAATGACAACTACAACTATATATCCAAGTTACTCCAATGATTTCCAGCCACAACACAACTTCGAACATTACCGAATAGCAGACACAATAACAACAACGTCAAAATGCGATTTTCCGTTATTAATTCCATAATTCTCATTCCACAATTTAGCCATGACCTAGACGAATTTAAATATACCAAGGAGAGGAAAATTCTTACCTTATTTGCCAAGAAATACTCTTATTCCACCTTACTTCACATCAAAGAAATCCCGGATTAACCAACGCGCCAAAACGGAACAACGAGATCGAGGCGGTGTACAAAACCCGTATATAGTCTTTGAAAAAGATTACACTTTGCTTTCATGAAATTTTGAGCTCATATTGCTGAAAATCATCTCAAATTAACGTTCTTTGCTGCTACACTATGTTATACCTATCTATTCTTCAATTTAATTCTCAAATCAAGTGAAACAAGAGACATAATTGTAACCTTTTTCCATTTACACATGTCCTCCTTAGCTTCTCTGTTGAGACATTGAGTTTTATAGTGCCACCACCACTTATGGGTGTAGATTAGTCACTAATGTTGCTGCCACCATGTAACATTTGGAATGTTATCCACTACACCAACTATATACTAAATAATTCAAATAAATTAGTCTTCCACTATAATTTCCCACTTAACTAATTACACACATAATTACTTTCTAAATCTCATTTCACTTAAATACTAATCACTTTTAGCATACTTTATATACTTTACTATCATGGTCACATGGTATATTGTATTGCACTAGTCCATAAATACGAGGTATTATAGCTTGGACCATATTTTCATCCCAAAATAACAAACTTCGACGAAACTCATTTTATTCGATTCACTTACCCTCTGACCTTCACGACTTTACTTATCACTTGTTATAAATAGCATAAATACTTATAACCCCAAAAGTAATCTTGTCCTTGAACTTATGTCAATTATCTTACGACAAATCCAACGTTCAAAAGTACGGGATGTAACAACTTAGAACTCAATATAAGAACTATTGACATCTTTCTTCAAAAGTAGACTCATGCTAAGACTATTTAAAATATTTGTGCGACTTCTTCTAACATCCTAACCTCAAGAGAGGACTCCAATACATTCCCTACTATGACTCACTTCTTGTGTCAACTCAAAATGCTTGGACTTTACCAATCCTTTGTAAATCATGTGCTCTCACCACAATTAAAGAGAAAAATTAGTCCACACACTCAATTATGCAAAAAAAAAACCAAGTATAATTTAAGGACTTACACATCGAAAGAATTCACTCATTCTCACAAAGAATTTCATATGCATCCTGAGGTCGTCCCATAGGTTTGTCCGTAGTGTATGTCTCTACTAATTTAAACTTGCGAAGTCTAGGATCAATTAGGTCTTTCCGGGTTGTAATGTAGGCTAAGGAATGGGTAAGATATATTTGGATATAGTGAATAACCCTCCTAAGCACTTTAATACACTACACTTAACTTTCAAATATACACTCTTCATGACCAATTCAAGCAATGCCACAAAATCTTATACAATTTGGCCCTTCTTCTTTAAGCACAACTATGTATTCACTAGCTCTAATAAGAGGAATATGAGGTGTATTTTCTATTTTTTTTCATTTTTCTTTTTGTATTTTCTCTGATGTTTTTTTTCAACACTCTCCATACTTTGGGTTGCCCGGCTAATGATCTTTCAAAACATACGTGCACCTTTTGGCCTTTCTGTGATTCCACTCAAAAGCTACCTCAACTCTCACCTTACTCTTCTAGCGACTTAAGTGCTTTCGGAGGTAAAGGTTCAAAATATCTAATTAAGAACAAAAAGGGAACTAACTTATAATGTGGGTGCCAAAGGAAAGGTTTATAGGCTCAAATGGCCTATCTAAACTTCAATTTTTTTAATGGTGGCATACAAGCTCAATGGACAATCAAAGAAACGCCTACATCCTCTCCAAGACTAACAAAGCTTACTTATTTTGCCTCGACTAATACACAGGGAAAGTTCTAGACTAACACTCGATATCATAGAATGAAATCAAGACTTACATCACACAATGCACATGATTCACTCCAGACGGCTCTGACCCGACACTCTAGTTAAACAACTAAGCACAACCATCCTATTAATTCAACACATGGAAAGTAATAATAGGAGTCAACAAATGAACTTAAGCATCAAAAGAAAGTCACATATATTCTCAAGGCATGTGGGCACATAGAACACGAAGAAGATAATCAATTCAAATATTACAACTCTAAGTCCCCGCATAAAACACATCAAAAAGTATTGATACTCAAGTTTTTCCATTCCGTTATCAATTCTACAGAAGATAGAAAAAGGAAAATCATTTTGCATTTTTCTTTAGACTTTAATCCCTCAAGAAAACTATCAAAGAAGTCCATCATCGGGAAAAGTCCAAATATTTTGAAATTTCTACATTAAAAAAAAAAACTACTACCCGGTTCAAAGAAAATTGACATCCTCGGGAAAGAACCGTGGTTTAAAGAAAACTCGAGATTAAGCCAATAAAAAAAACTATAATTGTACAATTACAATTCTGACATCCCACTCCACACTTAAGGATATGCACCGTCCTCAGCTGCAAAAGATCATAAAAAACAAATAAAGCTCAAAAGTAGAGTGGGTGTGAGAAGCTTCCTGAAAATCACTCTGGATGCAGTGAGGACCGGTCGTGAACATCGGTCCTCAATGCTGATGTGTCCTCCAAAGTGACACCAGACGTGTCGATTGCCTCTATCAACGCCCACGACCTGCTCACCAGCTCCAGATGGGTCCTCAACTATTGTGCCCTCAATGGCACTCATATCCATATGTATCCCAATGTGTGGTGGCCTCGGTCTATGAAATTCCTCAAGTTTCTTAGCAAACCGCTCTCTCATCCACTGCTCTCTTATCTCCTGAGCATCTAGCAAGGCACGATCACATGCCCTCAATTCTTCCCTCAACAAACGGGTCTCGTTCTTTATAACACTCAAGCGCTCATCAGAGATTTGCTTCTTAGCTTTGTCCCCAGATGGATCTTGCACACTGCAAATGTTATGTAATTATTTGTCCATTGCATGCAGCTTCACATCAATGGACGTAGCCAACTTCACATTGCCCTTCTTAGCTCGCCTCATTTTTAGCTCAAACTCATGCAAAAGTGCAGTTAGTATGTGGACGAAATAAAGTCCCCATTGCATGTTATCCCAGGTCCTGTACATATGGCTCCGCATCACTTCCCCAATATTCACATCAATACCTGTCATCAAAGCAAAAATGAGAAAAACACGCTCCCATATGACAATAGTCTTGTGTGTTACTGACATCAATCTATTGCAGACCAAATTTAACCATGCCCTGGCTTCTTTGTTCAAGTACTTCTTCGCTAGGCCTTGGTTCTTACTCCACCTAGCACCAGACAATGGATCATATAGAAATTCTAGCACACGTGTCCGATCAGGCCAACGTTCTCTCCTCCAATATTCTGCCATGGATCATTCAGGAACGTTGTAGAACCTGTTGATTTCCTCTGCGGAGATGTCCACCTCATGACCTCTAACCCAAACAATGTCATCACCTTTGTTAGGATCCTAGTTAGAATATAGTTCCCTCACTAGTGTCAAGTTGGCCTTTCCTTTTGGTCCTTGTGCAAAGTGTGTCCACCCTTTCCTTACCGGCAACCGTCATGTTCAATGGTCTTTCATACATATTGGGATTCACCTGTTTCCATTTAATGTCACCCCACAATTTCCAAGCATCCTCACTCGCGTGCTTATCTTGACACCCTGCGTTGTCAACTGAAGCGCTAGGTTCGCCTTCGCCTTTAGGTAATGGAACTATCATCTCATCCTCAGAGTTGTCAGATTCGGACTCAGACTCCACAATCCTCTTTGCTTTACCTTGCCCTTTCACCTCAGTTGCTTTTTGCTTCTTAGCTGGAGGCGACTTAGAAGCTCTTTCTCGGATTTGGAGTGGGACTTCTTTTTGCCTAGACGCATGTGGGAGTTTCTGCACGAATAACTCAATAATCATAGCAGTGGCCCCATTAGCTACCTCAGAACTCTCAGGTGCCATAGGAGCATTCTTCCTCTCTGTCCTCTTCTCTGTAGTTGTTGTCTCCGATACGTTCTTGTCAGTCGATATCTTTTTCGGGGTAGGCTTGTCAGCACCTCCTGCTCCATGACTACGAGTGGATGTTTTGGAGACAGCCATAGTACATGTGCTTATGCACTCTCGCATGTGCACAAAAGGGTGAACAAGCTATTATGAACATAAAAAAAAACTCGCGCAGTGGTCGCGCGTTTTGGCCATACTTCGTTGTTTCTGGAAAGCTTGGCTAGAGTTCTGGCTCGTGCAATTTTGCACGAAAGCGAGGACTTGAACGAGCACAGGCCTAGCCGAATTTCACTTGTTCTTCCTCCACACTCTATCTCGAGTTCGTCACCTCAAACCTTGCTCGTATGTATTCTATTGACCTTGAATCTACTCTTACACATATTAAATTGTACAAAAATCAAAAACAATTAAAGAAAATTGCGAAAAGAAATAAAATTGGGTTGCCTCCCAACAAACGCTTGATTTAACCTCGCAGCACGACGCAGGCTATCGAACTTAAGGTTCACGCAACATTTGAGGCTCCTGCAAATGAGTAACTGATACAACCTTTTCCTTATCCATGTCAAGGTAATGTTTCAACCTTTGTCCATTGACTCTAAACCTATTCGTTCGATCCTCGGATTCAATTTCCACAGCTCAACTTGAGAATACTTGCACAATTCTAAATGGTCCCGACCATCTAGATTTCAGCTTACCCGGAAATAATTTTAATCTTGAATTATACAACAACACGACATCTCAGGGTTTGAAAATTCTCTCTTGAATATGATTATCGTGCATGATTTTCATCCTTTCCTTGTACAACCTGGTGCTCTCAAAATCATGGTAATGGAACTCATCAAGTTCATGAAGCTCTGTGACTCTACTAGTACCAGCGGCCTCCGTGTCAAGGTTTAATTGCCTTAATGCCCAAAAAGCTCAATGCTCTAGCTCCACCGGTAAGTGACACGCCTTTCCAAATACGAATTTGTATGGTGACATACCAATCAGAGTTTTGAATGCAGTGCGGTAGGCCCATAGTGCATCATCCAATTTTTTCGCCCAATCAGTTCGAGTAGCATTTATAGTCTTGGTCAAAATACTCTTGATGGCTTTGTTTGACACCTCCACTTGCCTACTTGTTTGTAGGTGATACGGAGTGGCGACCTTATGGAGAACGCCATATTTCTCCAACAACTTTGTAAAGACCCGGTTGCATAAGTGGGTGCCTCCATCACTGATAATCGCTCTTGGAGTGCCAAATCGGATGAAGATATTCTTTCTTAGAAAACCAATAACTCCCTTTGCATCATTTGTTGGGAGTGCCACGACTTCTACCCGTTTTGAGACGTAGTCCACAACTACCAGTATGTACTTGTTGCTATATGAGCTGACAAATGGTCCCATAAATCTGTCACGACCTAAAATCCTAACCTGTCGTGATGTCGGCTATCTCGATACTAGGCAAGCTGATAATCTCGATAAACCACAATTTCACTTAAGTTTGAAAATACAATAATTTAATACAATACAAAATCCCACAAATACTGACACGAACACTCCCCAAAACTTGGTGTCACTGAGTACACGAGCATCTAATATGAATATAGTCTGGAAAATACGGTCTATAACAGTCTGAGACCAAATATAGTAAACAGGGAGATAGAGAAGGAGAGACAAGGCATGCGGAACACGACAGCTACCTCAAAATCTCCTGAAAATCAACTGCGCGAAATGATCAACACCGCTATGTCTGGGAACACCTGAATTTGCACATGAAATGAAGGGTATAGTATGAGTACAACCAACTCAGCAAGTAATAAAAATAACTAAGGAACTGAAGATAATGACGAGTTACACAGTTATAGTTCACTTTCAGTAATTCCAGCAAAGAATAGACATGCATTCAAATCCGGCAGTTTAAGTCAAATCAATTTTATACAGTTCAAGTTCATGTAATCTGGATATAAATTTTTTTAGAGATTTCACAACAATGACAGATAACATCCAAGTGCAACAACAAAGGCAAAACAAGTACAACCTCTAAGGCAACAGTCACTCAACTCATCACAACAGCTCAACCACTTGGCTCTTAGCCCTCATCACTCACACTCAATGGGTACCCGCACTCACTAGGGGTGTACAAACTCCGGAAGGGCTCCTACAGCCCAAGCGCTATAATCTGCACGGACAATTCACGTGCTGTACAGACACCTCACGTTCCATAATATAAATATCTGGATCTGCACGGCCAACTCACGTGCTGCACGACCAACTCACGTGCTATAGTATAATATAAGGATTCGTACGACCAACTCATGTGCTATAATAATATATCTCACAATCAGGCCCTCGACCTGGCTCAGTCATAAATCTCTCCAGTCTCTTGGGCTCTCAGAAATCATGAAAATTAGCCCAAATAACAATGATATGATGCATCAATAAAGAACAATAAAGACTAAGATAAAATAATCAAGTAAACTTGTGACTGAGTACAAATAACAATTAAGCAAATAGTTCAACATATACACGACCTCTGTGGGTCCAACAGTACCAACATATAGCCTAAACATGGTTTCTACTCAAATTTCCACAACACATAGAGAGCACATAGCTAACAACAAGTTATTCAACTTTACACTCACACGGGACAGATCAACTCACAATTCCCTCGGTGCACACCCACACGCCTGTCACCTAGCATGTGCGTCACCTCCAAAGTAATCACATGATACCAAATTCCGGGGTTTCATAC